>SNQJ01S0016637.1:174829-194120 GCA_010110895.2 Picea sitchensis
CTACGGTTTTACCTTCACCTGAATGAATGATTTGATATACTGATAGAAGGTTACAAGAAATACTTGGAACACATAACACATCAATGAAATGACCATTATCTACTTGAATTGTTCCAGATCCTACAACACTAAGAGATATATCACCACCAACAAATATTTTCTTGGTGTTACATTCATTTAGAGTAGAAAATATGTCTTTTAGGCATATGATAAGATGCTCTTGAATCAATAAGCCACTCATCAGAAGAAGAAGTAGAAGTTGTATTGAAGGAGAAACAAAAAGTGGAGATTGCATGTTCATGAGAATAAGAAGAAGAAGTAGAATCAATACTGATGTTGTGCTTCTTCATTGTTGCTTCTAAAGATTCCATCTTCTTGAAACATTTGGACTCATCATGACCATCTTTATCACAAAATTTTCAATTTCAGTCAGTCTTCTTATTTTTATATTTTTCTCCTTTGTCACCATTAGGAGTTGAAGTTGTCTGAGCAGGTTTGGGACCCTTATGTTGCTTGTTGTTGTAGCAAGGATGTTTCTTCTTAGGATACTTGGGTTTATCTTTTTGTTGGGCAACTAAGGCTTTGTTGGAGATACCCGCAGTGTTGATCACTCCAGGTTGTACACGCTTATCTTCCTCTCTAATCAAAGAAACACAAAAGGACTCAAGAGTGGGTTTTTGATAAGATTTCCCTATAGCCCCTCCCATGGCATAAAAGGTAGATACAAACACAAAATATGCACTACCTATCTTAGAAAGAATAATATAGATGCAACGCTCTTCCTCCATTTATATCTCACATTCTTCACATAACATTCTGAGTGTTTTAAACTTAGATAGATAGTCTCCAAGGCAAGAAAAATCACTTGGACTTAAGTTCAGTACTTGATTTTCTAACTGTTGTGCTAGAATAATATTGAGTTTACCAAAAACAGATTCAATATTTTCCCAAGCTTCATCGAGGTCATCAATTTCTTTAAGTTGGAGCCTTAAATTAGGAGAGATGGACATTCTGATTAGTCCACGTGCTTCGTCACTCCTATTATCCCATTTGAATTTTTTATCATCATCAGTGGGTGCTTTTTCCTTTCCCAAGGTAATTTGATACAAGACTTTACTTCTTAATAAATCTTCCATATGAGATTTCCATTGGAAGTAGTTGGTGCTGGTAAGCAAAATATTACTTGTAGAAGCCATATTAAATATGCAGATAATATGGATTTAAAAACTAAAACTGATGATCCAGATAGAAAGATCTCAAAAAGTTATGCGGATTTAAAAAAGACGACACTGAAAACGGACGTCGAATGTGAGAGTTATGCCCTTTTTAAGAAAGGCATAAATGGTAACCAAATGACCACGTGATAGTGTAATTTTCTTTATGAAGTGACCCACTTTTATAAGGATATTATAGTGATTCACTTTTATACTTGAAGTGAAATACACTTTACAATTTGAGCATGAACGTTTTCAAAAAAAAAAGTAACAAAAGAAAGACTTGAACTCAAGACCTCTTACTTAATAAGACAACTTTTAACCAAATGGTCTAGCAAAACATATTGTATTTTTTAGGAAAATGATTGGGGTTGTTTTTGTTGAATATGGCCTTGGAGAGTGTGATAAAAAAAACTATTTTCACACAAGAAAAAAATTTCGCTTCTCGATGACAATAAGGGTTAGATATCGGTTAGCTTACCCAGAAGATGCACCTTTTCCTATCTGTTTCTGATTTGCTGAGATCGCACAGAGCACAGGGATTGGGGTTGTTGTTGTTTTTGTTGAATATGGTTGTTGTTGTTTTTGTTGAATATGGCCTTGGAGAGCGTGCTAAAAAAATATTTTCACACAAGAAAAAATGTTCGCTTCTCGATGACAATAAGGGTTAGATATCAGTTAGCTTACCCGAAAGATGCACCTTTTCCTATCTGTTTATGATTTTCCGAGATTGTAGAGGGCACGGGTCAAAGAGAATACATGGATCTAAAAGAGTATAAACCCGGAAATAAATAGTACAAAACCAAAATAAAACCAAAATGATACTATGCAAAAAAATTTAAAATGCATATTCAGGCTTTATACCTCTAGATCTAATTGAAATGGCCATATCTTATGCAAACAAAAACCTTTTCGAGTGAAACGAAAAGTGTTCCTGACTGAAAAAAGTGCTCCATATGTAATGGAATAGTTCACTCAGCCTAGAAATGTATGAAAATGACAAAAGATGGATATGAGGCAACCGACTTCACAATCTCAATCTACAACAGGAGTGGGTCTTCAAACAGGCTCTGATACCATGTTCAACAACACAGGTATTCCAAAAAAGGATGAACAAATTTAGTAACCACTCACATAACCAGATCAAATATCAACACACCTATGTTTTCACATGGTAAAACCCCTATGGGGAAACATCCACGGTCCTAGCCAACACAACCACTTGGAGTAGTTTATTAATGCAAAAGAAAAAGATTACAAAGAGATTTTACAAGAGAGTTTCTCACAATCGATCATCGGAAAATGACCCTCCATACTCTTTAAATAGAGATCATGGATGAATTGGGTATTAAGACACGGATCAATGGTCGTTAAGATCGAGGAGAGTATGAACCTTCGGATCACTCTATGTCGGGAACATATCGTGACCGTCGGATTTCCTTACTACAAATGCATACTAATGCATACTAAAGAAACACACTAAAAAATACACTTTTCCCTAACGACACATTAGACCAAGTAGATCTTAACTAACTCCTAAGTGTCTAAATATCCTAACACTGATGATCTGATCGCTCTGGCCTTCTCAATAGGACAATCTCACTGGTAATGTGTCTCGGTAATGTGTCTCTCCACATGTCCAACATATAGTCTTTGGTCTAGTGCTCCTGGTCCCCGAAGTATAAGTTGTTGTCCTAACAGTTTGTGATCCTGGTCTGTTCTACTGATCATGCCTAAAATGTTGTTGTTTTTGTTGCTGTTTTGGTCCTATGTAAGCAGTCCTCTGTTGAGGAGTCTATCACCATGGTGTTGTGAACATAGGTCCTTTGGGCATATCTCGATGGCATGAAATCTTTCTGGATGGCGTATAATGTTGTTGTGCTCCTGATGACATATGTTCAGTCTTTCTAGAAGGAGTCCTACCCTGACCCCCATTGTTCATCTCTTCCTCAACTATGAGGGACTTCTGAACTGCATCATGAAACATCTAAGGCATTAGAATCCTCACGTTCACACGATTGTTGAATTTAAGGCCGAACACAAACTTGTTGATCTTTAACTTCTCCATTTTCGGATTTTGATCATACCTAAGTAGCTCCATGAATATGGCCTCATAATTTGGCATCGTACGACCACCCTTTCGTAAGGCGTTGAACTCATTAAGCTAGTGCTAAATGAATTCCTTGGAAAAGTACCTCTCTCAGAACCATTCCTCGAACAAAGCTCATGACACGTCTTCGACAACCATGTTTAGTTGAGGTAGGAGTGTCTTCCACCATAGAAGAGAACTCCCCTTCAGTTGAAAGACCGCCATGTAGACTTTCATGTTGGAGGTGTAATCACGAAGTGCGAAGCACATCACCATATTCTCCAACCATGCATCGACAGCTGAGTCATCTGTGGCACCCATGAACTCAGGAAACTTCACCTTCTCGAGTTCTCTATGTATACTACTACTACCAACTAGAGCGCATTGTGAACCCTCATTGGGTACAAACGCTCTTCCCTCATCTCGATCCAAGAGGTTAATCAATGCCTCTAACATCCTCTAGAAGGATCTCATCACACCTACCACATCTCCCATAGCAACATGCTCCTGCTCAGTAATCTTCTCATCTCCCTTGGGGTTAGACCCTTCTAGTGTGGATAATATCAGAGGTGTCACACTCTTCCACCTACACCACGTCCTCTACTTCCCCCGCGTCCTCTAACCATGATTACCTGCATGTACAAATTTAAATTTAATTAGCGATATAATTTTAATCATTTATTTAACACAAAAATCCAATGTCATAGGGTTGAACCCTCTCTGATACCATATGTAACAATCCTTACTGTATACGACCCAAGTAACTTAATATAATAAAATGGCAATATTGTTTTTTGAATTTATTAAGAGCATATGCCCATATAATATTATAAGAAAGACAAAAAGTTTACATTAATAAAACTTATATGTAATCGATCTAATAAGTTTCACATCTCTATAGTTTACAAAGAATTAAAATATAGAGACTAAAATTCAACATTTGTAATCCCACAAACATTCCATCTATGCAAGGAGATAAACATCCTATATAATAATAACTACTAGAATTACAAACTAAGACAAGATTTTTCTATCAGTACACAAAGCTCTCGAAGTAAATTCTTCACAATATTTTACTTGGGTTGCATAATAAAGCCTTATATGTTTTCAATTATCTCTAATACTAAGTTAATACCCTCCCTTTTTCTAACAAAGACTATGCGAACATACTAAGATTTCAATCTTCCTTGAATAATTCACGTGGCACAAATAATCTGAACAAATATTTAAGGTAAATATTTCTCTATGCGCTAGGTAGTTAAATCTACCTTACCTTTGTAGATCCCAAAATTTTAACATTAACTCTTGTAAGTTATGAATTTATCTATCTTGTAACTCACACAAATTTACACAATTACGTATTATGATATTTCAAAATCAAATTCTTCCTCCAGGTTATATATATACAAATATTTATGAAATGCCGATGATGAAGCAATATAACAATCAATAATCAATGCCTTTATACAATTTTCATTAAATGAAACTAGTTATTGCTTACCCTAGCCCAACAATTTATAATGTTATTAATTCTAAAGTAAAGGGGAAGGTAAAAGAGATTGTTCCTTAAGAACTTATTGAACAATAATGATAATATTTGTTTTATGAGATAAAGAAGTAACTTAATAATTTTTAAAGTAAAACACTTCTTAAAAGAATAAAATCAAACCCATAGTGAAGAAAGATTCAGGTTAATTAACCAACTCATAAAGATCGTCAACCAATACAACATATAGGCTAAATCTGGATCTTTCACTACTGTGTGAGAATTTATCAAACCCTTATAAGTTCATTACTATTAAAACACGATTTATTTCAATCCATCCATAACACCTATTGGGATCAATACTCACCTGAGTTAGGATGGGGTTATTCATCCTCACATTAAAATTTTAAGACAGAATCACTAAAACTAGATAATTTCTTCTACAAGTAAAGTGGCCTATCTTTACCAAGAATAAAAACTAGGTTATGGAGCATCTAATATATTCTAGACCAAAGTGAAAATCAGTTGCACCCATCCTCATTAGAAATGATTTTTATCTTTATCTTCATTTACCTTACTCCCCCTCGTCTACGTCCATTCGAGTAACTTTCCTTCAATTTGCTATGGTGAATCTATCTAACAAGGCATAGACATTTATTGTTATAACTAAAAGTACTCATTGGTACCTCGACGACTTAACAATTTATCTGTTGTGTCATCGAAGGGCTTACTGGAGTAAATTCTGAATCTATACTTAGGTTCGCCAATCGTCAACAAGAACAACTAAACTTGACTCCTCGAAAACTAAATTCTCGACCTCTTGTCAACTTAAAATCTAGTCATCCAACACCCACAATGATAATGTTCCCTATGATATTTTTCTAAAAATAAGGGAATGAAATCGCCACGACTACCCAGACATGGACTACTAACACTACCCTAATGGATATGCCAAGATACGTACCCATCAAAGAACGGTAACCTAACAACAAGACAAAATCAAGCATTCAATCGGAGAATCGGTCGTACTTCATCGCTTCTACTACGAGGATGGAAAACAAGAATGATTACTAGCTCCAGGAAACCATTCTTTTTATTATTTTGAATGAAATAATCAAGAGGCATGCCCAATTTCGTTAGCAACTCACACTGTATATTATCATAATCCAAAATTATATGCAATTGACAATAATCATTTATGAACATAAGGATAAGATACAAATTACCCTAAAATAGAGATGTTACACTCTTGGTGGTGGTGATGGCAACGTGACTGTTAAAACCAGCTTCTAATCTAAAAATTGCACCACATAACATAAATCATGGTGTTCTGATATCTCTTAGAGATTTGGTCATTGATTTTCGTATCTACATTTTATATTCCCTTTTGCAGAGAAATTGATTTGTATTCGTATCATTCTTCTTATGAATTTTCTATCAATTGGTTTTTATTTTTCATCCAGGATTAACACAGGTTCTAAATTTTGTTGATTACGAGTTTTATTCCATAATGAACTTTTAAATTTTACTCATCTACTGAAATAAAAGCAAGAATGATTACACTGAATAGTGAAATTAGAGGTGAATATTATCGTCAACGATATATTTTGTTATTAGTATGAAGGAACACTTTACCAAAAATTGGGGATACTCAAAGAAAGATATATTCTACCACTGTCTACTATTATGGAAGAAAAGAAATAAGATACCATATGCATAATTTCCACAATACAGGAATTTACAGTCTCATTGATTTGTGAAGGAATTAGTAGAAATAATGCGATTCTTAATATAATTAAATAGAATCAGTTTCAGGATTGTAACATTTCTATTCAACATCTAAATCCAACAGGAAACTGTGTAAGACTTAAGTTAAACCAAGATCCAACTAATATATACATCAATTTGGCAGTTTATAAGTCATGAAGGCAATAGTATTTGGTTAAACCATTCATTTTCATATAGTTAAATTGAATGTCTATGAACAATATTCATGTATGTAACTAAAATTGATTGAGGAGTTATAATTTGTAATAGAATATCCTACCTTACTTAAATTTAACTACCGGTTCGTTACATCTATCATCTATCAAATAACGTTGTCACCAAGAAAATTTCAATTACACACCAATAACAAATATGTCTACAATACTGTGACCAAAAGAAGACTGACTCTTGGTTGATGTTGATCTTTGATCCAGAGGGTCACGATAATCTCCTTCCATTCACCTGCTAATCCAGTGACTTCACCAGTACCTCCCAGCCAATGCTAGGGGTACTCTTCTTCCCCCTTATCCCATGAGCCTCAAAGGGGCCACAGACAAGAAACCAAAGAACAATAGTTCCAAGTTTGTCTTACAAGGAAGATCTTCCACTCTTTCTTCAAGCTCGATATCCCAACTCTCACAAGTAAAAAATAATCCATAATAATTTTGGCAGCATAACCTTACCCAGAATAAATGAGTCCATTTTCCTTCTTCACCATTTGTTTTATAGAAATTTCCTCATTGACCCATGTCTTCATGCACAAATAATTAACTTTTTTAATTAAATTAATTATGATTATTCATCCACACACTTGTCACACTCTCCCCAAGTTTCACAAGTAATTACCATTTTTATTTTATTAAAAATCCAAATTCCCTCAAATTCTTATTTACTCTCTTAGTTGTCCCTTTGTTCCCAAGATTCTCATTTAATGAGTGTCTCCTAACTAGATCTTAGTTAGAGTTGGAATAAGAGTCTTCTTCTTGTTATACTAGTGGTAGCTTGACTCTAGATACTATTATATGTGTACACCTATTCTCTCATATTTTATTTCTTTCTATTTCAAAAATCCCTTTTATTATTTTCATGCACACATGCACATTTTATCCAATCTTAAGATTTTATTCCCCTTTTTCCTAGAAATTGATTTATCTCAATTCTTTTAATTTATTTAATATTCTTATTTAGTCCCCTAATTAAACTTAGAATTAGGCTTAGTCTTAGAATTAGGCTTAAACTTTTATTGGGCTTTATAATTAATAAATTCATGGTTTAATTAATTATTTTAATCCAACAAGGTCTAATGATTTCAATGTTTTCTAGGTCACCTAAATTTATTGACTCAAGTTTTTAATTACGTGATGTGCCCTTCAAGATGCACCTCGATGCTACAAGGGTGCCACTCACCTTTGACTGGTTTTGTAAGTTTGTCCAACCCTTGGAGTCAGCACTCCATTCGGTTGACCTTGTGAGAGACTGAGGGCTTCTAAGGAATAAACACTCCACCTTATTGTGTGCTCCTTAAAAATCTTTGTGAGTGATTGTATCAGTCTGCCCTCATGACATTGTGGACCTCTCAAACTAGGTAATGGTTAACCTATAGTTCATACCATGGTGAGAGTGCTAGTAGGTTGTGATAGGGACACTGCCACACCTCTCCCTCAATGTCTAGTTTATTTACATGGCCTCTCTACTCCTTATGTGAGTCAGATTAACAATCATTGTCAATCCTGCATCCACTGATAAAACCCGTGTCAAAAATCCATATACATAAATCGTACTGTAATCAATCATATTTCACAAGTGCATAAATGAAATACTCAATCAAAATACAATTTACTCCCTGACTCAATCCAGAGTCTAAGGAAGTCCATTGATGCCATCAACATCCATAACCTGTCATGTGTCCTACACACTCAGGAAAACTCATCAACAAAATCTGCCAATATATATACATCAAATAAAAATAAGTCACAACACATTATCATCATCATGTATAATCCATAATCGAAACGAAATCACAATGTACCATAATTGGATCACTTGCATGTAAGTGTCCTCAAAGAATAAGTTAGTAAAAGTGTGCTCAGTAGAGCGAGATGTTACAACCATACTCTCTCCAACCTATACGAGATTGATTCCCATATCATTGTAGAAGGAAACACACTACGCCATACCATGTCCAACCATAGAAGAGGTGAGTAAGTGGAAAAGAAAACCCTAAGAAAACCAAGTTGATTCTAGAGAGTTGTTATTTCCATGATGATTTTATAAGGATGAAAGTAAAGGGCATAGATCTTGATGCATGTGTCACAAATAGAGAACATTGATTAAAAACTACAAAATAACACATCATATAAGTCTTACATGCATGATGGTAGAAGAGAAGTGTGACTTGGAATTCCTTTCAATTGATAGTAGGGATATTTTTTAACATACTCAAAGAGACAACTATTTTATAAAGGAAATCCTAGATGTATAAGAAAAAAAAAAATTCTCTGTAGAGGAAGTTATAACACCCCCAACCCAGCTGAGGTCCATTATGTGTGGAATACTCATCAAAATTGAAATTTTCTATTAACGGAATTACATACAGATTTAACTTCCATCTGATACCTTTAAATTGATGCATCTGCAAAATGCTAAAATGAATATGAAATGTGGCTAATAATTCATTGCAGCAGCATATAAATTATTCTTATACACAGAGTTCATGCACAACAATTGAAACTCATAATGAAAGTTAGAAAACATATAAAACACTTATGTTTTAAAATAGTTGTACAACCAGTTGTTTGGGATGGATGTTCCACCCAACCATAGACTCGTTGTTTGAACTATCAACAATAAGTCACCTCCAGGATTGGGATAGAAATCCACAAAAGAGAGTGGTCTCTCATTATCCACTCATACCTTAGAAATCCCACAACCCACTGGTATTCTCCTACAATTATCCCAATTTTCCACCAGCGCTCTTCCTTTCGACCCACCTAACCCATTGAATGTACTCCTTAATTTATATCAGTCTCTCGGGTGTCCCATTCATTTATCAGGGTCTCTCTAACACAAGTAACCATGAATCTCTCTGTTAGGAACTCACTGCTAGGAAAAATACCAGGAAAACAACAAACACTTATTGTTATTGTAAAACTCACACAGGCTCTCACTCTTCAGGCATGACAACCTAACTCTTTAGTCTTGTGCTCCAAATATGCTCCAAAAACTCTCCAACATTCTCTATAATTCACCCTCCATGGTTTTGGTGTTATTCTGGTATCATTTTGGTATTATTGTGGTGTTTTTATGGTTATATTGTTGTTTAGCTTCCATTTCTAGCTAATTATTTTTGTTCTGCATACTATTTTATATCTGGAATATTACAAGTGGTATCAGAGCATCTTCCTCAGCATAAAATTGTGGGTTAATTTTTTTTCATGGTAGAGATGTATTCCGACGTCTTTAAGCTACAAATATCTGTCGTTACACACATAAACCCACGGTCAAGGATTCATACATGCATGAAATACAAGTGGTACTTAAGCGCACATACCCTTGTAACCCATGTTGGTACCCCTTCGAGAGGTAGCGCATCAGACAACACCTATATACAGATTTTCCTAGATCTCCTAAAGCCCTCCATAGATAAACCAATCGGTCACCTGACTGCTATAGTGCCACTGAGAACAAAACTCGGGAAGATACTCTCTAGTACCTGGGTTGTTGGGTAGTACAGCTAAGGGCGCGGTCTAGCCTCCTTAGTTGGTGCCCTGAGATATTGGGCTGAGTACAACTGCTGGACCCCACACGTATATCAGAGAGTTATAGCACAGGAAAAACCCTTTTTTGTAGAACCATTGAATACCCTAACCTTTGGGATGGAAACAAAAATAGAACAGACAAGATCTATTGTCATGCAACTGTATCTCCTGCATTCGGGTTGTGAAATTACTACACATTTCTTCCTGTTAATCATTTGGGCATTTCATCACTGCAATATTCTTCAGATCAAAGTATAACTCCGTGGGAGTAAAAAAAAAACGTTTGGATCCTATTGGCACCATTATTTGAGACCTATTCCATTGGATTTCTCTCTTCGTGCTTATCGCAGTCATACCTATCATTTTTCAGCAAAAACAAAATTTCTTGTGGACCTGACCCCCTTCCAGCACCCTTATTTTTTCTTTACCCCATTGGATTCAACTCGTCACCCTGATCATTGTGATACACTTCACGCATAACCCATTTTCCGTGTGTTCCCACCCGACCCTTTTCGTGTTCCCTCTTCATCATGGCCCACACCCATAGCCAAGACTTGGAAGCTCACTTCAGTAACGTGCACTCTAATTTCACAGAAACCCAACAAGAAGTGAGACAACTCAGTGCCAATATTGCCACCATCAATAAAAACATGAATTCCTCCATCACCACCACAATCGAGGAACTCGAACAAGACCTCAAACAAGACATTTCTACCCATATTGAATCCGTCACTACGATGATCTATGCCAAGTTGCATATCCCTGCAGATATTCCCTCATCTGACCCATCTTTTCAAACCGAAGGTGAAACTTCCTCTCGCTCCCAAAATTTTCATTCCCATCACTTTCAGCATGACCTATGCCTTCCACGTGTGGATGTGACCAAATTTGATGGCACAGATCCCACTGGCTGGGTAACTCAAATGGAACATTATTTCTCTTTGTATGGAATTATGGATGAGTTTGCCAAACTTTGATATGGTGTTCTCCATCTAGATCAAGAATGTTGGAAATGGTGGCAATGGAGAAAAAATGCCCTCCAAGGGTATGTGGCTTGGACACACTTTGTGGCAGAGATTTATGAACACTTTGACATTAACACCCACCATTTAGTTCATTTGACAAAGTTGAAACAATTTGACACAGTGGAAGACTTTATAGCCGCTTTTGAGTGATTGGCTTTTCATATAGAGGGCATGTCTGATGATTTTTTCTGAGAATGTTTTATTAGTGGCATCAAGGATAAGAATTGTGCCCATGTCCTCATGGCTCAGCCTCAGAGTTGGGTGGACACTACTAAAAGAGCTAAGGAAGCACAACAGGGTGTCTCTTCTCAAAACCGAAAACCATCCTTTATTCCTCGCACTAAACCAGTCACTCCAAATCCTCCTTATATTCCACTAAAGATCTAGAAATTGACCACGGTCGAAATGGATGAATGCAAAATCAAAGGCCTTTGTTATAATTGTGATGACAAATATTTTCCTGGGAACAAGTGTAAGGAACAAAAGCTTTTTATGGCCATCTTGGAGGATTTTTCAGAAGAAGATGTTGAGGCTCCCCTTGTGTTTGTGTCACCTGAACCCACTGACATGACCCCTCCCTTAGACCCTCCCAAAGTAGAATCGGTCATTTCCCTAAATTCTCTCACTAGATTCTCTACTCCCCAAACCCTCAAGCTAATTGGTTACATTAAGCATAAAAAGGTCACCATTCTTGTTGATAGTGGAAGAACCCATAATTTTATTCATCACCGCATTGCCCAAGATTCTTGTTGGGTCCCATTCTCATGGATTTTAAGGAATTAACCATGCAATTTGAACAGGAGGTCCAAGAATATAAGTTCCAAGGAATCGTCGCCGATTCCCTGGAGATCATCAGTTCCCATTGCATGGAAAATCTGCGCAAAAAATTTCATTCTGGCATTATTTCCCAACTCCATAGCATACTAGCCACTGAGACACCCTCTATGCCGCAGGACCTCTAGTACATCCTCTCTAAACATCAAGTGGTTTTTCCCACTCCCCATGGAATCCCTCCTTCTCATGGTGTTTATGATCATTCCATTCCCGTTGTCCTAGGAAGCCTTCCTCCCAATATCTGTCCCTATCGTCACCCCTTTTCCCAAAAAAATGAAATTGAGAAAATTGTTCAAGAACTACCCAATGCGGGTGTTATATTCCCTAGTACAAGCCCCTACTCTTCTCTTGTGGTCACGGTCCTTAAGAAAGAAGGTTCTTGGTGAATGTATCTTGACTTCTGCACCCTCAACCAACTCACCATTAAAGACAAATTTCCCATTCCTGTCATTGTTGACCTCTTGGATGAGTTGAGTGGCACCCAATTCTTTACTAAACTTGATCTTCATTATGGCTACTGCCAGATATGTATGAACGAGGTAGATATTTATAAGATTGCATTTAGAACTGATGAGGGCCACTATGATTTTTTGGTCATGCCCTTTGGCTTGTGTAATGCTCCCTCCACTTTCCAAAGCCTCATGAATCATGTCTTCTGTCCTTTTGTCCATCATTTTGTCTTAGTTTTCTTTGATGATATCATCATCTATAGTAAAACCTGCACAACCCATCTTGCTCATGTGGATCTAGTTCTCCATCTACTCTCTCAGCACAAACTTTTCCTCAAACAATATAATTATGTTTTTGGTGCCTTGGAAGTCGAGTACTTGGGTCATCTTGTGGGCAAGGCCAGTGTCAGGGTGGATCCTAAAAATATTGAAGCTATGAAATATTGGCCTCACCCAAAGACTCTCAAAAGCTTGCGTGGATTTTTTGGGTTTAACAGGTTATTATCGCCAGTTTTTTAAGAATAATGGAAAGATTGCGACACCTCTCACAACTCTCCTTAAAAATAATTCTTTCACTTGGAATCCAACAATTGCTTAAGATTTTCAAACCTTGAAGATGGCCATGTGCACCACTCCAGTCCTAGCCCTTCCTGATTTCACAAAGAGATTTTTCCTGGAATGTGATGCTTTCGGGAAAGGAATTGGCATCGTCCTTATGAAAGAGGGTCAGCCTTTGGCCTTTACCAACAAACAACTATTAGAAGGAAATTTGGGAAAATTAATCTATGAAAAGGAAATGTTGGATATTCTGCATGTTGTGGATCTTTGGCGCCCTTATCTATTGGGGAAATGCTTCCAAATTAAGACAGATCATAAAAGCCTCAAGTATTTTCTAGAACAACGCCTTTCCTCCCCAAAGAAACAAAATGGGTGACTAAGCTCTTTGGATATGATTATGAGATCATTTACAAGAAAGGAAAAGACAATGTGGTTGTTGATGCACTTTGCAGAAAATATGAAGATGAAGGGTCCCTTTTTTTTCTCCCCTTCATTGTACCAGATTGGCTCCAAGTTGTTCACCAGGAATGGCTACACGATCCCAAAAGTTTTCATCTAATACAACAATTGCAAGCCAATTATGTAGTCTCCCGAGGGTACTCTTGGCTCAAGGATGAGCTTTGATACAAAGGCCATTTGTATTTAAGAAAATAGTCAAAACTTAAATCCACGGTACTTTATGAGATTCATGCTACACCCACCGATGGGAAATCTGAGTTTACCAAAACCTATGACTGAGTCAAACGTTCTTTTTTCTGGGATGGTATGAAACAAGACGTTCGTAATTTTGTGGCTGAATGTGATGTGTGTCAATGCAACAAGGGTGAAATAGTCAAATCTCCTGGCACACAACAACTGCTTTCGATTCCACCTGCTATTTGGCAGGATATCTCTATGCATTTTTTTGTAGGCTTACCTAAATTGGGCAATAAATCAGTCATCATGGTGGTAGTTGATCGTCTTTCCAAGTATGCTCATTTATGTTCTCTTCAACACCCATTTATAGCATCCACTATGGATCAACGTTTCATGGATCAGGTCTTCAAGCTTCATGGCATGCCACATTCTATTGTTTCTGATCGCGACCCAACTTTCACCATCAATTCTTGGTAAGAAATGTTCAAGCTACAAGGCACCCAATTGCATATCATCACATCTTATCATCCCCAGATTTATGGTCAAACTGAAGTTGTTAACAAGTATTTGGAAACACATTTGAGGTGCTTTCCATCGGAAAGGAAAAATCAATGGGCTCAATGGTTACCACTAGTTGAATGGTGGTACAACACTTCTTACCATACAGCTACTCACATGACTTCTTTTGAAGTGGTATATGGACAAAATCCACCTTTAGTTCTCTCATATTTTCCAGGTGTCTCGAAGGTCCAGGCGGTTGACCAAATGCTTACAGTTTGAGAGGCTATCCTCCGTACCCTCAAAGAGAATTTGGTCATGGCCCAGAATTGCATGAAGCAACAAGAAGATCAATGTCTCTTTGAACGTCAATTTGCAGAAGGGGATCAGGTGTTTCTTCGACTACAACCTTACAAGAAAAATTCCCTCAAGGATGACCATTTTAAGAAATTGGCACCCAAATTTTATGGTACTTATACTGTTATCAAATGTGTGGGACGGGTGGCCTATCAATTATCTTTTCCCAGTCATTCTAAGATCCATCCATTTTTTCATGTTTCTTTCTTAAAGAAGGTGATTGGAACTAAGTGCCAAACTCAAACCAACCTTCTCGAGTTTGACGAATAAGGCTCCATTTGGCTACAACCACAATCAGTTTTGGACCATCTTGAGCATCGTCTGTGTCAGCGAACCATCAAGGAAGTGTTAGTCCAGTGGAAAGATACAACTCCAGCAGATGCCACTTGGGAACCAGCTACCATTCTGCAGCAATTTCCTCATCTCAAGCCTTGAGGACAAGGTTGTTTTTAAGTGGGAGGACATGTGGGTTTACCATACAATATTACATAATATTTTTCATCTTCTCTTGCATTTCCTTTAATAAATCTGGCCCAATGATGGCTCTGACTGCTGGGTTATCCCAACTCATTGGCGTGTTGCACTTCCTTCCATACAATGCTTAAAATGGGTTCATTCTAATGAGGCTTGATACCCATTATTGTAATAAAACTCTACTAAGAGTATATAATCTTCCCATTTTGATGGTTGGCCCATCACATACATCCTGAGCATGTATTCAATTATCCTATTGGTCCTCTCTATTTTCCCATCTGACTCTGGGTCATATGTTGCACTAAGATTCTTATTTGTCTCAAATCCTTTAAACAAACCTTGCTAGAATTTCGATGTAAACTTGGAATCTCTATTTGAAAATATTTCCTTAAGCACTCCATGTAGCCTAGAAAATTACTTCATGTAAATATTTTCCATATTTTCTACCTTATGTGTTGTCCTTATGGGAATAAAATGTGTTTCCTTAGTCAATTTTTCCACCACCACCATGATGGAATCATGATGTTTCATTGTTCTAAGAAACTTTGTAATAAAATACATTGTAACTAATTCCCACTTCCATTCCAGAATGGGTAATGGCTATAGTAGCCATGATGGATTTTTGTGCTCTCTCTTTACCTGCTAGCACTCTAGACACTGGGCTATATAGTTAGCCACTTCTTTCTTCATTCCTAGCCAAACGTTTTGGCTCCTTACAACTACAATGGATTTATGATATCCTGGAATCCCAACATATGGCACATTGTTCATTTCACTCAACACTATATTTTCAGCTCCATGGAATTTGGCACATATACTTTACTTTTGTACACGAGAATTTCATCCTCTTTTAGCTCATAATAATTAAATTTATGTTTGAAATTTCCTTGATGTAATGTTTCTTTTATTTTCAAATGTTGTTGATCTGAATTTGTTGTTGCAATAATTTTATCTTTCATATCATTCATGTACATGATAATGGCTTCAATATGCACTTCATGATCTCTCTTGTTGAGTGAATCAACCACTTGATTTTCCTTTTCTTTTATGTGTTGAAATGTTGTTCAATACTAAGCGAGGAGGGGGAGTGTGAATCAATATTTCTTTGTTTTCACAATTTTAATCAATTTCGATTATTAAAATTATTAATCATAACAGTTGATCAACAATAAAATAAAGTACACAGAATTTTAAATGTAACGGTCATAAAATTTATATTTATTTTACAAGCTACAAATTGTATGGGACACCAATCTCCCTTCTTTTGAGAACCTACTCAAGGAGACACCAATCCCCTATTTCAAGCACCAACTTGAGGAAGCTACAACTCCCTGTAGATCAAGCTCGAACATGTAGAGGACTCCAATCCTCTATTTTCAAGAAACAACTTGAGGAAGTTGCAACTCCCTATTGTTCAAGCTCCAACCTGTAGAGGACTCCAATCCTCCCTTGTTCCTCCCTTCCACCCTCACTTCATTCATATGTTTCAGGTTTCAAATTCTTCCTTGGACTCTACTTCTTTTTAGATATTTTGAATTAGCTCACATAGACACCCTCCTTTTACCATACCTTTTTGTTTATATAGTCTTCTAAAAGGTGTATGACATTGAACCATTGTGTCTCTTTATAAAAGAGCACTGAATCAATGTGCCTCTTCATTTTATTAATGTTGTTTTAATAACAAATTTTCTTCCTTTGTTATCATATTTAAGTAATCGGGTGACCTTGGTTCCTCTTCAAAATCTACTTAAGTTGTTCAACATTTATCCCTTCACATGCCAAAATCTTTGTAGCAAAAATGGAATGGTTGTGTGATAAATTTTGTTTACTATTGTTGTAATTTTTCTTGAATAAACCTTGACCTTGAGGAGTTAACTAGATTTGAAATTTGAATTCTATATCGAGTGCATTTCCTGTATTGTAATGGTGGATGGGTGGTAATATCATGGCCCTTTTCTTCATAGGACCAAATGTTGTTGCTAACAATTTAGAAAAACAAGGCGCAAGGACTATTTTATACACTTAGCCTGAAGGCATTTCTTTATTTCACTAAGTGACCACTCCCCTATAACTAAGAGTTATCCCAGTTAGAGCTTTACCTCATCGCAACTTCATATTTTCCATATGACCTTGGTGTGTGACCAAGAGCGAATGCATATAGTGCTTATAATGGTGCTTATCAAATAGACATTTCAAACTTAATAAATTGTTGAGTGGATGGTATAGGATTATCTGGGTGCTTTAAACAAATCAACGGTTGGAATTTAATCATCCATTGAGTGGACATTCCTCATTTATTTTGCAAATGAAAGATGGAACCGAGATAATACCAAGCCAAAATGAGATAGAACTTAGTGATGACACATGGATATTTAAATTTAACATAATATAGTTTCATTTCTGCCCTTTGTATTTAATGTTCGTGCTATTTCAAATGTGAAAATGGATTTGAGTTGTCATATCTTCTTCCATTTTGATCATCATCATCGACTGCTATTTCAATCGTGAATTCGATTCAGTTCGTCTAATCATGCTTCCTTTCTGATCCAATGAGAAACATCAATTTTTAGTTTTGACGATTCCTATGGTTTGGTACAGTGATCTACCGATCACAGTGAGACTCCTGACGATTCTTTGTATTTTTCTCACACCTATGATGATGATCAGAGCATCAATTCTTAAACTAAAAAGAGAACAAATTCAACCTTTAGCTGCTCAAACCTTTTATGAGGGTAAACATGTTCCTATGCAAACCCTACAGACATGTTGCATTTTTTGGATCAGTGACAGTCCAAGATGTCTAATAGAAACTTTTATACCAGACCTTTGACATCTACTTCATTTCACTGAAATACCAGACTTTGATCCTTTATTCTTTGTATTTAGAGAACAATAACTTCCTTTTGAGGTTTCATTGTAAAGGTATTCCAATGATACCTTCATGGAGTGAACAACAACCTCACCTCTTTGTTTGTTCCATTGCTTTTTTTGTGAATGGATGCCAGTATTACATCCCATATACTTTTGTTGGGACATTAGTATGAAAGCATCAAGCTCACACATAGTTTTAACATATTTATAGATCATGTTATCCCTCTTTGACAACAATTCAATTCCATAACACCATGTCTAACATTCTCCCCCTTTTTACATCAATGAAAATACCATAACATGACATCAATGCCAACACCATAACACCATGTCCAACATCATGTGCTTAATTTCAAAATATTCACTAAGGAATTCCAACCATCTAGTTTTTCTGGCATTTAATGTGGGATTGTTGAATAAATTATTGTAATTGATGTCAAATGTTCATATTCACATATAAATATTCAAAGGAAATGTGACTTTAATAAATACAAAAGTGGAAGTGGATTATAAATGAAGTAACATGAAAGTGGATTAGAAATGAAGTTACATAAAAGTGGATTAGAAAAGAAGTTACATAAAAGTGAAGTAAACTAGAAAGTAGATTAAAAAAAGGTAAAAGTGAAAGTGGAGTAAAAGTGCACATGGTATTTTCACATGGTTTTAAAACCCATGGTGGTATGTTTAAAAATAAATAAATAAGGGGAAAATGAATCATTTATTTAATAAAAGTCGTGTCTTTTCAAATAAGAATATCTTTACATGTAGAACTAATGATAAAGTATGAAAGGAGAAGAGGATTGTGAGAAAAAGGTGTGTGTGGGTGAAAATGTCATATTCTTAGACATAATATTTGAGGAGTGACAATTGAATATCATTCAAGAAGTAATGGTTAAATATTAACAAAGATCAGATATGGTGTTATAGAAAATATATCTAGCGTTCTAGCAAGCAAAACTTGCAAAGACAGATTTAAGGTAGAAGTAGAAGAAGAATAAGAAAGAAGATCTTGTGAAGGTAGAGATAAAGAAGAAGTAGCACACGTAGAGAGGATCTGGCGAAATTAGAAGTAGCAAGTGCGAAGAAGATTTGGTAAAGAAGGAAACATCAAGCAAACTGGTGAAGGAAATGCATGAAGAACCTACAAAATTGTAAGTAGGTTGGTTCCTACAAATTTATAAAAATATTTTTTTGTGGTTTTCTCTCGAAAGGGTTTCCATGTTAAATATTGTGTCTTCTAGTTGTTACATTTATGTGATTGCTTCATTATGGTTT
>SNQJ01S0016637.1:228029-243232 GCA_010110895.2 Picea sitchensis
ACCCCATCACCTTGACCCCGCCAAGAGAAGAGCGTTAAGACTAAAGTATTCCTCCTTTCATCTAGTTAATGGTGTACTGTTTCATCAGAATTTTGACGGCATACTGATGCGTTGTCTCGAGAAAGACGAAGCAGAAAAAGTCTTGCTCGAGTTGCATGTAGGAGAAGCTGGTGGTCACTTCGGTGGCGACACCACTACTCATAAGGTTTTAAGAGCCGGTTATTACTGGCCCACGCTTTTTAGGGACGCCCATGCCTTGTGTCGTAAATGTATCATCTATCAGAAAGCATCAGGGCGGTTACAAAAACCAGCCTTTCCCTTGCAACCCGTTTCAGTAGATTCTCCTTTCCAGCAATGGGGCCTTGATATCATAGGTCCATTAAACCTCCGTCCTCGCAATAGCACAAGTATATTGTGATAGCCACAGATTACTTTTCTCGATGGTCTGAAGCTACTGTGCTAAGAACTGTCAACACCAGTCAGGTAATTTCTTTTCTAAACTCGAATATTATTACTCATTTCGGCATCGCTGACTGTCTAGTCTTTGACAACGCTTCATACTTTTCTTCTCTTGAGATGAGCAAGTTTTCTTTGGAGAAAGGAATTAAGCTGAAGTATTCTGCTAGTTACTACCCCCAGGGCAATGGATTAGCAGAATCAACAAACAAGAACTTGATTAAAATTATCAAGAGAACGGTGATTGATAATCACAAGAATTGGCACAATGCACTGCTGAACGCGCTGTGGGCTGATAGGGTAACTCCAAAAGATGCTATAGGTAACTCCCCCTTTTTTCTTGTTTATGGCAAAGAAGCAATTCTTCCACCTCACATTCTTCTTCCTTCACTTCAGTTGTCACAAAAAGTCCAAGAAGAAGATTGTCCCCCTTTAGAAAACTGAATTAACGCTTTGATGAAGCTAGAAGAAGTAAGAGCCCAAGCTAAGCGTAAGTTAGATCAACATCAACAATTGATTAAAAGCTGGTTCGATTCTAATTATGCTTCTGATAGGAATTTTGAAGTAGGTGATCTCGTCTTAAAATGGTACAAACCACATGAAGGAAAGGGTGAGCACACAAAATTTCAAAATTTATGGCTTGGACCATTTTTAATTGCTGAAAAGTTGAGTCCTAGTTCCTTTCGATTGCAGAATCTTGAAGGGCAGCTTGACACCTATCCGGTGAATGGCCAAGCCCTGAAAAGATACTTTGCTTGATAACTACCCTTGTATATTATGTAAATATTTCATTTTTTTTTGCACTTACGTTTGCTTTCTGTTTTGATTTTGATTTGAATTTATCAGTTTGTGTTTTTTTTTTGAAAAGTATACATGCCTGTACACTGAGCTATTCAGACAAAGACGATAGAAAAATTTCTTCACTGAAATAACTTCTGAAAAAATTGTACAAACATTAATGATATATTGCTGAAATTGATATATGTGTTGGAAAATTTTGTTGCTTGAAAGAAGTTTACTGATTTCAATCTCTGAGCAAAGCTTGTCATGATCATCTATTATCTTTTTACACTGTCCCTTTTCCGTAAAGGAATTACTCAAAAGATGTCTCTCTGTCATAGAAAGTCGTTTTTATAAATAAAACATCTCTGGAGCTAAATAAAGGACAGTTCTAAAAAATTCTGATGAGGTCTGAAAAAAAAATATATGTTAAAATATCAAGATTTTTAGCGTCACCCCGCTTAGCTATATACCTATGAAAAGAAAAATAAAAAATTATTAATAAGAGCTATTGGGAAATGCTTGTAAACCCGCCGGGATGTTGAACAGGTCTGCTGGCAGCAGGTAAACGCATGCATGACGCCAAGACAACTTCGTCGGGGTACTGAACAGGCTCGCTGGCAGCGAAGCAATGTCGGGTACATGAAAATTTGCAAAAAGAAGAGAAAACTCTTTAATGTCCTTTATCTTGATCCAGAACTTCTTGACAGGATACAGATGTCAGAGTGGGTTAAATGGCAACCCTGTCGAGGCTATGGACGCCTGCTGGCAACAGTGGCTATGCCAAAAGTATTGGAGATTTTATCTTTAGTATCTTGACTTGCTGATCTTAAGACTGTTATTGGTTTTCATCTTTTAAAACACTGCTGGAAAATATGATTAATGATGATGTTTGTACGATTTTCTGGTTGTTATTTTTGAGTTGAAATTATCCTTGCTGTCTTAATCTAAATTTGTACCTTTTGTAGAGATAACTGCTTCTTCCAGTGTGTCACCATTGTTGGCAGCCAATTCACTTTTTTTTATGATCCTGTAAGCTACCTACACCTATGTCTTGCAAGCATCAAGTTTTGTCGCAATTTTCAAATAGACGACATTTTCATTTTTTGCGACATTTGCACATTTGTCTTCGTTAAGTTTTCACGACTGTAAGCGTGAAAACTTCTCCTTTCGAAGTTGTTTTTCGATCATTATCTGAACTGTCAATATATTTTATGTCATTACGCCTATTGCGCTTACCTTTTATTGATCATTATACAATTGGAAAAATCCTCTAATCGGTTCTCATACTTCGATTGATTGTATACCTTGGTTTTATTGAGTTTGTAAGGCATTTAGCCTTTGGATTTGCATTTTATATGACTTGTCTAATCATTGATTCTATGAAAATGCATAGGGGTTATGATTAAATTTTTTATATATATATATATGAT
Organism: Picea sitchensis; assembly: GCA_010110895.2. Taxonomy (NCBI): domain Eukaryota; kingdom Viridiplantae; phylum Streptophyta; class Pinopsida; order Pinales; family Pinaceae; genus Picea; species Picea sitchensis. The sequence continues at coordinate 230,699 of SNQJ01S0016637.1, forward strand.
ATAATCCCTATGTTAATCTTTTCATAACTTATTGGCTTGTCAACTATATGAATACCGTTTGGCACCTTGGTTAAACTTTTGATTATATACATTGGCGCATAGTTGATTTTGGGTTTTGATTTATATTTCAGACGTTTGAACATTATGGTATAACGTTTGGGCGCATTGGTATACACATTTGATTTTATTGGTTGTACACATGACTTAATGGTTGAACTATTATTATGGAGTGAACAACTATGAAAATCAGTGGTTGTACTTGGATAATCAATATTTTGCATGGTAGACTCCACCAACTTCGCATGCTCGCATTTATGCTTATCCCTTTTCTTTGTTCATTGTTGTTGGCTCGGGTAGCTCTGCTCCTATGTGTGTTGGTGAATCCAAACCCTTCCCCTACCATGTGTTCGGCTCCATGGCACTAGTCGTGCGAGTTGAGCCCAATGGCAATCAAGCCCTGTTGATGTTTGACAATGCCCGCCAAGATTTGGAAGACAGTGGATGGCTTAACTTCGTGAAACGATTTGAGGGTTTTAACCTTTGTGTAGCACGACAGTTTTCCATGACCTTCGATGGTTGTCGAGCCAAGGTAGGCGACATACAATTAGAGATTAATGAATAGTTTATCAGCTCGACTATGGGGTTACCTCCTTCGGGACAACGTTGGTTTAAGAATTGAAAGGTCGAGGAAGTGTTGTGGACATTGTTGTTTCTATCATGCAAAGTCACCTCTTGTGACAGAGGTATGCCCGTATCTATGCTCAAACCACGATGGCACGATTTATTAATGCTAGTCAAGCAGTTCATGACCTGTGAAGGTCGATACAGACTTGTGTTCCTTTACCACCTGCATCTGTTGATGATTTTTATAGGGTATCCTCTAAACATGCCTTTCTACTTTCATCGGAGCCTGTATAAAATGTCTAAAAATTTTAAGAGGCACAAGGCTGACAACAGCCTGTTCCACCATGGGATTATTAAGCTCATCGTTGTTTATCATTTGAGTTTGCTTGGTGATAGTTGGAAGGCTTTCATCACCCGTAATGGCTTTGAAGACACCGACCCTGTACAGGTTGATAAACCTGTGGTAATTGAAACCAAGCCTGAACTGCCTATACCCTTACACCTCCTACTGCCTAAACCCTCGGTCGACCCTCCTGTTGACTTACCTGACACTGTAACTAAGAGTGCAGAAGCCATTAAGAAGCCTATGAGAAAAAATCCCAAGGCAAACCTTATGGCTAATGCCAAAGGGAAAAGGAATGCCCGACTCATTTCGAGAATGGCCAGAAACAAACCAAAACCCTCTGTCGAGTCTAACCCTATAGTTCTGAGCGAGGATTATGATTATGATATTGAGCGTTTTCTAGCCAGCGAGTACCCCTACTCGCAAGGTTTATGTTCTGAACCCCCTTATGATTTTGTATTAAACCTACCCCCTTGCCTAAAGGACGATCCTAACTACCCGGGTATTAAATTGCCTCGTGAAACCCTCGGTCATTTGCACAAACCCTTGAAACCCACACAGTCACCCTGTGACCAGTGCAATTCATGGTTAGAACGATATTATAATGATGTTCCTATACTCCAATCAAAGATTCAATCACTGGAAGACCAGAGTGCACTGCTAACCAGTCAAAAAGCCAAGCTCCAAGCAACAGATAAAAAGAAAAAGACAACCTGCTCCATCCTGTTCAAAAACGTGGAATCAGCCACGGCTGTTGAAAATTCCAAGCTGGCATAATCAAGAAGCCTCGTCGCTACACAGGTATGGTTTTGACATCGTTTTGTTTTTGTAAATAATCTAGGTTGATGTAATGGTTTGAATTCAGTTTTTAAACGGTCTTGTTTACATCTTGAATGGCTCTGTTATAATTGTGTGCATTCTATATATAGTTTTGTTTTGAATAAAAAGAAATTTCAATCCGATATACGATCTGATCATTCCCAGTATAGAAATCGATAGATTTTGATTGGATTTGAGTGGTCCTCGTTTGAATTTGATTGATTGGTTTTCCTTATTAATAGTGTGTCTTCAACTGAATTGGGTTGTATCCAATTTGAAAAGGAATTTTTTCATACTCAGTTTAGAACACAATCGTGTTCAGATTTGATTTTGTTATGATCTATATGCTATGGTTGGTAAATGATTTGATTGAGTTGGTTGTTACGATATGCTCTGTCTTACAATGTTCAAAATTGAGATAGTGCTCTGTTCGATTTTAATTTGGGAAACGAACTACTCTGTTTATATAAAAACAATATGTTCATTTAAGTCTGTACAGTTGTGCCCGAATCATGGAATGGATTGTATTCATGACAACTATGTTAAACCTCAGCCAATTGATTCGTTAATTAGAACGATTTCATTTTGGTCATAATCGATCAACCCCGTTTGCCCAATTGGCCATAACAAATTATGAATTCTACTGCCAGTCAATCAAGCCTGTTATGATCTTATTTTAAATTGATTTTCACGCCGAATTTGAATTGATCTATTTGTGGCATGAACCGTTTGCTGTGTCAACTCATTCATAATGATTGGAATGATCTTGTCGAAGTCATATTTCCTGTTGATAGGGGAGCGTAATAGTTGCTTAGCATTTGTTTTGATTATAATCGTTTCAATTGATATCAAAAGATTTCACAACTGTTGGATTCGACTGGTTATGAAACGAATTGATTGACTGTGTTATTTTTTGTTACCAAATTCAGTTACGATTCGTTTGAATGTAATCGATCTTGCTTTCCCTAGTTTGCAAAAACGAATGATCAGGTATCTCGTAGGCACTATGATACACCTTGTTACATTTTCATTTTCTATGTCATCACAATGAATTGTAAACGATTCAGTTCGATTTGATCATATCTCCTGTTGGTATAACGACATAACAAATGCATTAGATTTTTTTTTATTGATTGCATTGGATATCAAACGGTTTCTCGACTTTTTGATTATGATTCTTTCAGACCCGATTCTGTGGTAATTAAACGAACAGAGTTGAATGATTTTATGATTCTATTTTGATTTCAAATGGTTTATCAAGCTCCAATTGAATAAATCGTTTTCAAATGGTTGTTAAATGATAATTGAATTAAATCTCCTTCAAAGATTTTCAATTAATTTCAATTCTGATTCTGTATCTTTATTTAGACTAGCTACAGAATCAGAGGATTCTGTAGCTAGTCTGTAGAATTACATTTTTTTATCATTTATTAATAAAAGATCCTTCTAATTTGTTCATTTTTGGTCCTTTTCAGGCGAATTCCAATTGCATGGGATTTGATGGACAGTTTAGAGGATATTTGAATATTTTAGTTTCATTTTAGTTTCCTAGTTTAGACAACTTTGGGATATCTCCCAGATTTCATGTAAACAATTTTATAACTTCCACAGGGAGGTTTTACCCTGTGTAAAAACCTTTAAATACTTATTATTTTTTGTAATAAGGATCATCCTTGCTTGTGGGAGAACCAGGATAATGGATATCTAATAGAAACTGAGACATAAGTTGATGTTCTGCTACAGCTTTAGCTTTCACAATATCAATCTTTTGTTTCATGTTTATGTGTATCAATTTGCATTTGGTTAATGACTACTTTAGCTATCTTAGTCTTTTGCAAATGATATGATTTAATTAATATAATCCATATCTAGTATATCTGATTTCTTCCGGTATTTAAAAACATAACAATTACTTGATTAGTTTGTGAATGACAAGTTTCTCTTCTTCATCAATTGAATTATTAAGTATAAGTTTTTTTTTTTTTTTTTTTTTTTTTTTTTTTTTTTTTTTTTTTTTTTTTTTTTTTTTTTTTATGTCTTGTTTTTCTTGTAAATAAACTCAAAGAGAATTGCATCTATCATTTACGAGAAGCTTCTCGATTATTGATTAGAGTTTCCTTCCTCCGATCTGTGACAGGTCATCATACACATGACAAATCGAGAAGTATTTCCGGGTTAGTTTGTGATTATTTTAAGTTGATTTGATTTGTTGATATATTTGTAGGTCGGTGGTTTGAGTCTACCATGGCTTTTACGAACATTTCTTGTTCATGGGCTATAAAAATATATATATATATATCTTTTCTTGTCTTATGAGAGAATCAAATGAGTTTCGGGTTTTAATTAAATCGTAAATATGTCAATATTAGCATATTTTTGTGAATACAAGTTATATTGTAGTTAGTAGTTAGATAGATAGTTAACTAGAGTTAGTATAATAATAATATATAATAGTTAGATTGGTTTAGTTTGTTTTGTTAGTGGTTTGGATTAGTTTGTTTAGTAGTTGGTTTTAATTAGATTAGTTTATTAGTTAATTTTTGTTTTATTGAAGTTTAGTTTAGTTTGTTTTATTTTAGTTTTAGTTAAGATTAGTTTAGTTTTAGATTAGTTTTTATTTTTCGTTTCTTAAGACCTTAGATGGGCTAGCAGACCTTCAAACCGTCAGGGTGGTTCATTCAAACGGCTTGGGTTTTATTAGACAACCCTGGACAGGTTCCACTCTCTTAGTTGATGAGATGATGTTGCCCATCCAGCAAGATCTATTCCATCAAACTTCTTTAATTCAATCTTAGAAAGGTTGAATTTAAAACCCCCACCATAATTGACTCCACTAGTAGAGTTAAATCCACTTGTAAATTTCTTATTATCAACGGGTTGTTCAACATGAATACTACCATTATTTTCATAGGTTCTTGGAATTTTGATATCTCCTTTAGGATTCTCTCATCTAGAGCATGTAAGATCATGTAAGACATGGAATTTTGCAAATTTTCATATTTTTTAGTTTCTTCTTTATTTTCACATCCATCTTATTTTTCATGTCCGGTTTTATTTTCTTCCACTATTATTTTCAATTCATCCATCTTGTATCCATTTTCTTTTCATATTTATATTTATTTTCATGTCGTTCTTATTCTCATTCATCTTCATAGCCATATTGTTTTCGAATTCATCCATATGTCTTCTCATATTTCCATTCATCTTATGTTCCATTTGTTTCCTATTTTCAGTGATCATCTTTTCCATCTGGTGATAAATCTCTTTGTTTTCATCTTGAGTCATGGTTGAAATTTCTATAGGTTTATCTGGTGAAGTAAATTTTAGGAGGGCCTTTGGAACTAATGGAGAAAATATTAATTCTCATGCACATGCTATCCTGGTTTGAATGCATATGAGATCTTCCAATAGAAATTTATATCAATTATGAGTTGCATTTACCTTTTAATCATAATTTGGAGTCTCTATACTCACGGAATTTCGACACAGTACTGTGATGTCTTCTCTACAATGCCATGGGTCTAATAAAGGTGGATGCCTTGGTAGAGATTATGGTAACTTTCCTCAAACCTTCCTGATTCTGATTTATTCAGGGAGAGAACTTGTACATAATGCACATGTGTGTGTACCAGTTTACAGAATTGTATACAAAATACTATGGAATGTACTCTTTCTAATGCACTAGGTCTCATGGAACTTGGATCCTCATAGAAGACATGATTGTTTACCTAGAACACCTTCTTGAGGCTGGTCAATAGGACTAGTCAAATACAATATCTTCCAGGATATGTTGTATAATGAACGAGAAGATGAAAATTTAACCACAGAATTGCAGCAGTATGGTTCTAAAATAACCTCCAAGTTTTAGGTTATTTTGGAAGCATCAGGAAAAGTTATAGAAGGTAGGATTGAGCTTGCTTGAAGAAGCAAAACCCTGGATCGATGCTTTGATACCAAATGTTATGATCAATGCCTTGAAGCTGATAAAACTTCAGACAGAAATACAATATGAGATGTGATAAGATGATCCTAATGTTGTTTTTCTTCATATGGGATGTGGTCGATATATTATTACAATGATGGAGTGTTCCATTTATAGGGAACATATGGTGACCATCCATCAGGTCATCCTTGGATAATCAATAACTGTTTGTTGTCATTTACTTTTTATATATGAGTATTATGTCAGTAATTATATTATTAATTATTAATCTAGTATTTCTTCTGATGTTGTCCAAACATCAATGGTCTCTCAAATGAGGGAGACGTGCACATCATGCGAGCGTGTAAGTGCACAAACTTCACCCCACACTCCAGTGACTTGTCTATCAGGTCTTGGGAATATCTCTCTCCCATTGGGAGAGCTATGACCTACGAGGCCAATTGACTCTCTATGAGATTAGGTTCACTCTTGGTCTACATGCAATAGCATATGTCATCTTGGTCTTTATCATTCCTTGTTAAATAACCATGAATAGGACAAATACCACACCAGGATATTTGCCACCATAGGTGTACACCTATGAGTGAATGTCATATTGATTCTAGCCGTGTGGAAAGCACTTCAGCACCTCGAGTCCATATTATTCCTTTTGATTATCAAGGGACTATGCCTAGGCCCATTTACCACAAGTGCACATTTATGATAAATGTATCCTATCTCCATAGTGCGCAACCCAATCTAGAGGTTAAGCTCGATGTTGAAACATCAACCTCCCTCATCTTAGTTGGGAGGTATCTTCATGTGTACACAACTACTATCGGTTGTACACAACCAACTGCTGTAGAACAAAAATGTGTCTAGTGACACCTGAGTCCTTGCCATTGTACACAACCAGCGTAGTATTACAAACTACTGTCCTAGAGACGCAGATCTCCACTAGGGAATACACAACCATTGTAGTAGAAAAAGTTATGTCACACATGTCACTCCCATTTGGACTTCTAGAGGCTACTCCCTCTAGAAACACAAGGGTCAACTCCCATAGTCTATGACATCAAGGTAAAACTCCCTTGACATGTACTCATATGCTCTCCACATGGGATGTTGGGCTATAATACCAAACCCACTTATCCCTTCTAGGATAGGGTGTCCCTTATCCAACTGCCCAGATAGGGTGTCCTCACATATCAACTCCTTTCAGTTCACAAAGGAGTATGATTTGGAGAATGTATGTCACACCTTGGCACTTCCATGTGGATTTCTATAGGCGGCTCCATCTAGAAACACTAGGTTCCAATCCCCATAGTGCGTGACATCAAGGTCAACTCCCTTGACATGTCTCATGTTCTCTCCAAATGGGATGTGTCTAATTATTTCTCTCCACAAAGAGTTGGACTATCTCAGATGTCATCATGTCATGTATATATCTGGGATATCAGTCTCAGTGTCAGGATGATCCTCTTAATCTGTGTGACCATCATTCATCAGGTGTGTATCTTCTCATATGTAGGAAGATATTGCACCAGTAATTCCTTTGCACCATGTCTTGGAATAATGATGGAATCAACACAAGTCCAAATAAATCTACAAGGATCTTGCAGAGGCCACCTTTGCTTTATGGACTACCACTCAATCCAGCATGTACTCTGCTTGCGTGATCAAAGCCACAAAAGTATATTTCCTACTACATCAGGATACCATGGTAGATACCAAAGTGAAGAAACACCCATAAGTTCTCTTCCTATCCACTGCACCCCCTGCCCAATCAGAGTCAATATATCCTGCAATCTCATGTCAATACTACTAGAATTATATCTTGGACCATTTCCAATTGTGCCTCATGTATCCTCAACACATGATTTGCAACAATCCATTTTGTCTTCCTCAGAGCTCATAAATGGCTAAGTGTACTCACTACATAAAAATATAGTGCGAATTGTAGAAGCGAGACCATGCAGCCGAATCCAAATGGTTCATAGGTGAGATCCAATTTCATCAAAATCGGAAGAAGACACTTAGTTTCTTCAAATTCATCACCATTGGTTTAGCCACGGGCTTCAAGTTCAACATCCAAACTTCTTCAATATCTCAATTGTGTACTTCCCCTTGACTGGGAAGATCTCATGGGTTCTTTGCCATACTTGTAGTCCCAAGAGTAGTGCATCATTTTCCAAAGATTGTTGTTTCAAACTCCTTAGGCCCAACATGCTTGAATTCAACAATAGGGCTCTCAAATGCTTGGGTGAGGAATGGAAATGTGACATGGGGACCAAAATCATGGAATCACCATTAATAGTCTTGTAGTACAAGATGAGATGATACACTGTTGAAGCCAAAAATCATCAGTTGTCCATCAATCCTCTCATACCAAGATTGAGGTGGTGGTTGTTTAGGTCCATACAAGGCCTTCTTCAGCATGCACACACATAGACTCCTTCTCATGTATCACAAACTCATTTTAGTTTGCTTGATGTATACGTCTTCCTCAATATCTCCATTGAAGGTTTTCTTTACATCCATCTGATGTATTATCCAACCCATGGATGTTGTAGAGATAATCCTTGGGACCTAGAAGTGTATCGAGCAACAATGAAAAATGTCTCCTCATAATCCTTCCCCTCCACGAGAATCCTCAGCAACAAATCTCATTTGTACCTCTCAATGCTTCCGTCTTTGGCGTGACGTCTTGTAGATCCATTTGGAGATCCCAATGGAGCTTCCCCTCGAGGTCTCGAAGCAATATATCACACATCATTCTTCATGATGGATTGATACTCCATCATGATATCTCTCCATATTGGTTGACTATTTGCCTCCTCATAATAGGAGGCTCAAAATGAATGATGGCTCATGGATTTGTGGCATAACAAGAATGGATCTCTTTCTCACTTTCGAGAAGATTTTCATGAGAAATTACATATCCTTTTCTCTTGCAGTCATGTGAGCCACATGTAAGTCTCTTGACCCTACTACAATATCTATAGAACATCAAGCTGGAGCTATAGGATCAATGGGATCAATTGGATAAATCTCCATGTGAGATCCTCTAGATATCTTAAAGGATACCTCCTCCTCAAAAGTAACATATCTTCTCACCTCAATCTATCTCATTGTAATGTGGGTCCCGGTATGCCTTTGAAGACTCATTGTACCCCAAAATGCACACCCTTTCTTCCTGAATGGTCTAGCTTGATCCTTTTTCTCCTTGGGTACATGAATGTATACTAGACAACCAATAAGCCTAAAGTGTCCAACCTCAGGCTTCACTCCATTCAAGGGCCTCCTTAGGCATCATGTTCCTCAAATTATTATGAGGAATTTTGTTTTGAACATACATTATAGTCATGGATTCTTTTGCACACATACACATAGGTAATTTTTGATCATGCTAAGTCATCTTGGACCATGCTTGATATGTCGAGGGTTCCCTCATGAAACCAATGTCTCGAGAAGCTAAAAAACATCAACCTCCATCTCCAGAGGGAGTGACTCCTCCTCTGTCTCTTCTCCTTCTGACATTAAAGGTAGCTCTTCCTTCTTCTCTACGGAGGTAACTCAATATCTTCTCCCTTTGGATGTAGTACAACCTCCCTCTCTGGGAATTAGCGTCTACATACACTTGAGTTGTTGCCATGCCTACTTCCTCAACATATCATGGATCGACTCATGTACTGGGACTACTACACCTTCTCCTAAAAGGTCTCATAATGTGTTTTTCTCATCTACTATATATACCATAGTTGTGCTTCTGGTCGGTCTTGACTTGTTGTATCCATGATCACTAGAATTGTCTTTGTTATTTGGCATGGTCCCATCTTGGGAGGTACATTGTTCCTAGAGACTTCTTGTCTCTAATAATCATGTATGGAAATGTCTCCCCTTGATATCATGTTGGAAGGTCTTTCCCTCCGTATGCGCCTCTGCGATATCATTATGGCTCCTTCGAGCTATTACCCGTGACCTTCGGAGCAAAGTAAGAACACCAAAAGCATCTCCTAGGAGATCAATTTTATCTTTTGCACAAATATGCTCACGTTGACCTCAAATAATATTTATTTTACTGGAACAACACACATGCATCATATACTCGATTTCATATGGCTACCAGCACACATCCATCATATACTCAATGCGTTGTCATATGGATAGCCATGTTGATTTTCTAGTGTTAAATTAAACAAGCACAATTTTTTCACAAGTGGTAATTACTTATAATGATATATGATATTACTTTATTAAACACTAGAAATTCACTAAGTTGGCAGTTTTAAACTTACTTGAAGTAAAGTAATGCATATAGATTCTTAAACCAAAGTATAAATTAATCAATGGTTCACTCACATATTACACATAGATTCATATGAGCCAGTCGAGAAAACCTTTCTTATATTCGGTATGTCAAATTTCACCATTCACCATATAATATATATACAATTTTTTTGGGTATTCCATAGATGCAAACCTAATCCATTAGTGAGTTAATTTAGAAAACCGCTAAAAATAGAAAAATCCTCTAAAATAGCAAAAATAGCCCCAATTTTTTTTTCAGAGCCCAGCGCAGGCATTCATAACCGAGGGGGCGGGGCCATGCAGCCCATGCATAGGACCCCCTAGGAAGTTCCAGTGCACATGACACAAGAGCACTACTAGAGGGATCGATGGAACACGGGTTCAGCCGAACTGGCAGCACCCTGCAGCACAGCATGCAAGGGAATATAACATATACAACCTTCTCCCACTTGTTGTTTCTTTGCATCCAAGGGGTCCATAGGGTTATGTAGTCAACAATGCCCATTTTTAATCTACATTTGGGAGAACTTTTACGTTCTCCTGGACTTTCAATCAATAAATCTACAACATTCTTCAAAGTGTCAACCTTTTCGACCCAACTGTACTTTTCCTCAACCATGTCTCTCACAAAGTGATATTGAACATCAATATATAGCTTTTTCTTTGAATGATAATCTGGGTTCTTTCCAGGAATATTTCACTATGAATTAGCTGACAATCTAATCTCCTTGCTGTTGTACCAACCCAATACACGAACACAATCTCTGTAACCATAATGCTTCCTTGCTTGGATAGAGTGGTTGCCATGTATTAAGCTTTTTTAGTTGAAAGTGCCACTAAAACTTGTCTTTTTCTGTGGCCGATTTGCTCCTCCAAATAGGTTGAAAACACATACCCACTTCTAGATCTTCTTCGATCAGATGTCCATCCCAGTCTGCATCAACAAAGCCATGTATGTCCACCACTCTACATCAATCCTGCTCTTCCTTGGTAGCACACAATTCATAATTAGTAGTGCCATGCAAATGCCGAAGACCCTCTTTACTCTTGTCCAATGCTCCTTCTTTGGTTTGGCCTTTTGCTCAAAACTCCCAGCGCATGTGCAATGTAGTCTGGTATAGACCATTCATCAAATTGCCAACTGCATTGGCATACGGGACATGGGACATGTCCTCTTCTTCTTCCTGTGTCTTGGGACGATTTGTGAATAACTTTACACCTATGAATGAACCTTGACCGGTTTACTTCCATGCATAATGACTCTTGCAATATTGTCTCAACATATTTTCTCTGTTTCAACCCGGAGTTTTCACATTTTCCGCGATCTCTTTTTAATTTCCATTCCCATAATGAAGTTAGCAACACCTAGATACTTCATGTCAAATTTGGGGATAGCTGCCCGATTTCACCCTCCTTGATAACATCCATGTTATTTCCTACCAACAACATGTCATCAACATACAACACTACATAAATTAAGTGATTCACCAACACACTTGGAATATACATATTGATCAACCCTTCTTGATTACCAACCTGCTTGGAATATACATAGTGATAAGCCCTGCTTCTTACAAATCCCAATCCAAGGATGTATGTGACAAACTTTTGGTACCACATCTTAGGTGATTGCTTTAGGCCATATAATGACTTCTTTAGCTTACAGACCAACTCTTTCTTTCCCTTCACTACAAAGCCTTAAGGCTGCTTCATGTAGATTTATTCTTCCAGATCCCCATGTAGGAATGTTGTCTTCACATCCATTTGTTCCACTTCAAGATCAAAAGAAACAACAATAGATAAAAGAAATCTAATGGATGTTAACTTGGTAACAGGAGAAAAAATCTCACCAAATTCAAGTCCCTCCACCTGGGAATAACCTTTTGCTACTAACTAATCTTTGTATTTCTCCACTTTACCTTCTGCATTAAACTTCTTCTTAAACAACCATTTTCTACCAACAGATTTTCTTCCAGTTGGCAACTCAACTATATCCCATGCCTCATTCTTATCCAAGGCATCCATTTATTCAACCATGGCCTTCTTCCATAGTTTACTATCCTCTGAATTCACTGCTTCCCTGACAATTCTAGGATCATCATCAATAATAGATAAAGAAAAATTGGAACGGAAATCAGGTGGACTATACCTTTCTGGTTGCCTTCTTTCTCTCCCTGATCTCCTCAATATTGGGGTATGAGGTTCTTATTCTTCTTCTTATGCTTCCTCTTCTTCAGATGATTCAGATTTTGCATCATCCAACTCAAGATCTATTTTCTCAGGTTTGTCTTGCGTTGGTAGGAATTCCTGTTTGGACACATATTTTACCTCTCTGAAAATAACATCTTGACTGTAAACAATTTTCTTGGTTGCTAGGTTCCAAAGCTTATAACCTTTCACACCATCTTTATAACCAATAAAGATACACTTTTCAGCCTTTTTATCCATCTTACTTCTATTTTCTTTTGGGACATGTACATAAGCATCACAACCAAACACTCTATGATGTTGAAGA
>SNQJ01S0016638.1:0-17214 GCA_010110895.2 Picea sitchensis
GATCTCAAAAAACCTTCATTTAGGCCCTCAAAATGGCCCCGGAAGTTAAAACCTGCTAAAAATAGTAAATTGCTAAAATTGCCAGAAAACTGTTTTGAGCCAGTCGGAAAAGGTGGGTGGCCACCGATATCCACCTGGATCATAATAACATAAATTATTTCTCACGTTTTAAATCCTTTGTTGTAGTTGGTCCAACTAGATCAGTATACATAATTTCTGGTGGTCTTGTCATTGAATATTCCTTTGATTTAAACTTGGTCTTTGTTTTCTTTCCTTGTTGAAAATGCTTGCATAAAGTGTTGGTTGGTTTCGTGATTTGGGGCATTTCTCTAAATGATTCCTTTTTCCTGACTTTGAAAAGGTTATCAAAGTGTATGTGACCCATTCTTTTGTGCCACAACCAACTTTCATCTTCATTTCCTAGACAACACTTTTCATTTCCAATTTCACTTAATACATATATGTTGCTTGAAGTTCTTGCAGTTGCTGCAATCAATTTTCCTGAACCATCTTTTCTTGTCTCGCACTTTTGTGAATCAAAAGTAACTTTATGACCTTGGTCACACATTTAAATCACACTTAGAAAATTATGTTTCATATCTTCTACTAGTAGACCATGTTCTGCCTTGGTATTCGTGTTTCCAATTCTGACTGTACATTTTCCAATGATTTTAGTTGAATCATCATTTCCGAAGGAGAATGATCCATTTATTTCCTTTCTTAATGTAAGAAACCTATCTTTATCACCTGTCATGTGTTTTGAACAACCATTGTCAACATACCAACCACGTTTCTTCTGCTTATCTTGTAGAGTGAGTGTGCATTCTTCATTTCTATATGGATTCTTCTTTCTTATCCATGTTCTCTTCTGAGGCTCTTGTTTGTGATTGTTGTTGTTCTATTGTGGTTCTCTAAGAGGAACTATAATTCTAAAATATTTGTCCATGTGTCCAAATTTGTTACACTTGTAGAATTCCACTTTAGTTCTCAATGATTCAAACATGTTGTAACTTCTTCTCCGTGTTTCACTAGGCCTTCTTGGATAACCCTTTTGTGTATGAATTTCAAAGTTGTTTATGTTCCTGCTGCTGGCTCTGCAATTCATAGATTTATGTCCAAAATTATTGCATGCATAACATAAACCAAAAAAGATAGTTTGATACCTGGGAGTTGAATATCTTCTAAAAGGAGTTTATTTTCTGAATCCTTCTTCTTCCCGAGGCCTATTTGTCAGTCATTGATTTTGAATTTTTAATCTTCTCGGTGGAGGAGTGTCCTTGTAATCTTCTTTGTAGGTCTTCCTATCCCCTTTGATTGTTTCTGCATAGATTTTTGGATATGTTTCTTGTTATTTTGTTTTGAAGCTTGATCCCTTTTAAGTCTGATTGTATCCAAGTCTGGTCTTTTCATGATGAGTCTTTTGACTGTTGATAATGTTATCCAAAACATTTGAGTTATTCTGCATATTTTTCTTTTGAAGATCCTTTCTTAATGCGACAATCTCTGCTTCCAAATTTTCAATGATCATGTCTCTTTCTTCTAAATATTCTTTGAGTGTTTCTTCAATTCTTTTATCTTCTTCTATCTGAACCTTCAAATTTGTGATCATTTGTTCTAGTTACTGAGTGTCTTCTTTCTTGTCTAGTTCCACTTGTAGATTCTTTTTTTTCTTCTTTTCTCTTCTTACAACTTCTATGGCAGTAAACAATTCTTCTCAGTAGTCAACTTCTTCCTCTTCATATTCTTCTTCGGTTTCTTCTTTATCAGTGTCTTCTACTACCATGAATATAAATCTTTAAGTCTCATTGTCACCGACTTCATCTTCATCTGATGACGAGATGTATTCTTTGGTGCATAATCTATTCTTGAAATATTTCTTTATGGTTCTTTTTCCTTTATATGTTTGTTTTCTATTTGAGTAATCTTCATCATTCCTCTTATTTTTATTATGAGGGAATTTGTTAGAAAAATGACCAATACCATCACAATTAAAACAAATCAATGGAATCTTACCTTTATATTTGTTATTGGTTCCCTTGTTCATTCTTCTGACAAAGTTGGCCACTTCTTCATCACCTTCCAAGATGTCACTGTTGTTGCTATGTTCTTTTCCCTTTTGAGTTGACCTTTTGGAGTCTTTGAAAGCTGCTTCTTTTATATCTGGATTTTCCTGTTCAGTTCTCATTTCATATGTTGTGAAGATTCCATGTAGTTTGTCCATGCTTATTGAGTCTAGATATGCTCTTTCTTCTAGTGTTGATATCTTAGGATCAAATCTCATAGGAAGAGATCTTAGTACCTTTTGAACAATTATAGATTCTTTAATTTCTTCTCCCAATCCTATGATTGCATTTACTATTTCATCGACTCATAAGAAGTCAGCTACAATATTCTCATCTTCCTTCATCTTTAGTTGTTAGAACTGACCTCTGTAAGTTTGAATCTTTGGTGCTTTGACTTTTGAATCTCCTTCATAAATATTTTGAAGCTTGTCCCAAATATCTTTAGTGGATATACAATGTATAACTTTGGTGTGTTCCAATTCACAAAGACCATTCAAAAGTGAATTTGTGGCTTTGGAATTATTTTGACCGAGTTTTATTTCTCTTTAATTTGTCAGTGGAACTACTGGTTCTTTGTATCCATCTACAACTAATTGCCAAATTTCAAATCCTTATGCATGTATATATGTTTTCATCCTTCTGCTCCAAAATGACTATTTTTGTCCATCAAACTATGGTATTCCATTTTTATACATGTTGTTACTCTCCATGATCTACCTTTCAGTGGTTAAACTGATTTTTGAAGTAACCTTCTCTGATACCAATTGTTGGATTACTAAGAGGGGGGGTGAATCAGTACTAGAGCAATTCAATCCTTTTTAAACACAAAATGAAAGTGTTATATCAATGCAGCATTATCATCCAATAGTTGCAAAGTAAATAAACAATGAACAAATGAACAATCATACACATAAACAATGAGTGTTTTTACATGGAAAACCAAAGTGGGAGAAAAAAACATAATGATTTTTCTTATATGTCTTTAAGAATTACATTCATCAAAAGCACCAACTTCTTTTGTTTTCCAGCTGCAACTGGAAGGAGGCTCTAACTGCCTAGTTTCTCTGGCTACAACCTGAGGGAAGCTCCAACTTCCCTATTCTCTAGCTACAACCAAAAGGAGGCTACAACCCCCTATGTTCTTTGGCTACAACCACCTATCCTTGCCCCGTCCAACCACCCTGACGTATAAGTGCCAAATGTAGAAACTGAATATGTCACCGAGAAACCTGTCATTGTATACTCATCAACCAATCTGATATGATCACATATACCTCAAATGTAGAAACTAAATATTTCACTGAGAAACCTATCACTGTATACTCATCAACCAATCTGATCTGATCACATATACCTCAAACACTATACCACAAGTTTGTACCTCAAACCATGTGCTAGAAACTCATTGTTATACAACCTCTATCTATACCAATAACTTCAACAACATATCTCAAGCAAAATCCCTCAAACATGAACCAATACTAAACTTCAGTAGATCTGCCTCAGATCAACTCTACAACAAGCCATAAACTCCCAAGAGGGAATCCAACATATTTACAAGGCAAAACCTCAACTTGATTCATAAATTCAACACTACACATGTGAGAACCATACCTTTTTTTCTTCTTGTAGTGTTCTGTTGCCGCAGTTTTTTTGTCGCGAATCCACTGCTGTGGTTTTTTTGCCACACTTTTTCTGCTGTGATTTTTCTGTCACACTTTTCCCGCTGCGATTTTTCTGCCACACTTTTTCTTCTGCAGTTTTCTTGCCGCACTTTTCCTACCACACTTTTTTTGCCACACTTTTCCTGCTGCACTTTTTTTGCCGCACTTTTTTTGCTGCAATTTCTCTGTCGCACTTTTTCTAGCGCAGTTTTCCTGTTGTGCGTTTTTTGCAACAGTTTTCCTGCCGCACTTTTTCTGTCACAATTTTTCTACCACACCTTTTCTCTATCAATAATACATTCCCAAATAACCTTTCAAAAAAATAGATATTCAATGATATTCAATTGTGTTTTGAATGAGAGACCCTTGACTCTTATTTATACTTTTATGTAGCTTCCTCAAGGGGTTACCTTCTAACCATCTTAACCCACTTTCCTTATTTTAGGGTTAACCCACTTGTAACCACTTCTCCACTTAACTTAACCACTTTCCATAATTATTAAGTTCTCCATTAACTTTATTATTTAAATAATTTCTTTTGCATCCTCTTTGGCTTATAGTACACTCATCACTTCACTTTATTATTTAAATAATTTCTTCTTTGAAAACACTTTGACTACTTTGACCTTTTGGGGCTTCTAGATGACTCATGAAGGTTCTCCAACTTCACATGGCCATAACTCTCTAATCGTAAGGATTTATGTGACGTTCCACATACCTCCAGAAGTGGAATGACATGTACTATCCATCTAGAATAGTTTTACCTGCAAATATATCAAAACTCATACCATTATCCATCAAACAAACTTGGGTCCATTACCCAAACCTTTGTGCTACCGAAATTCGCTACCAGACTTTCTTCAAGGGTTGACATCAATGAAAACCAACCCAATTAATCAACAAAATTCACGTCTAATAAGTTGGAGAAATTCAACAATGATTATAACATAACTATGGGCCATTCCACAACTTATTACACACAGGGTAATGGATTCGCATAATCGTCTAACAACAGCTTGACCAGGATTATTAAGAAGCTTTTGCAGGAAAAAAAGAAAGCTTAGAAAAAAAATCTTATCTATGTGTTATGGGATGACAGAATCACCACTAAAAAGTCTATCTCCACATCACCTTTTCAGATTGTATATGGTACAGAAGAATTTTTTCCCACCTCATTAGGATTGCGAGTGAGGAGACTGCTGCAAGAGAAAGAAGATGAACCAAACGATGCTCTAAGAAGAATAAAACAATTGGTCCATGCACAACAAATGAGAGAACAAGTCTTCAATAAATCACAGTTTCACCAAGATAAAATGAAAATAAGTTTTGACAGACACGCCAAAGAAGATGATTTCAAGGTGAATGATTTGGTACTAAAGTGGGATGCAAGAAATGAATATAGAGGGAGGCATGTGAAGTTTTATCATATTTGGATGGGGCCATTCAAGAGTGTCGCGTACCATGGGAACAACGCCTATTTGCTACAAGAGATTAATGGAGATCTCATTGATGGGGGCCCTGTTAATGGAAGGTTTCTCAAACATTATCTTATTTAGCAATTTTTTTCATTCTCTTCATTTCATTGTAAATAACCATGTTTATTTTCATAGAAAACATTTCGAGTTAGTAGTCAGCGGAAAATTGAAGCTTGAAGTGAAGGCCCTAAGTTTATGTTGAGTTTAGTCATAGTAGTGTCAAAGGGGTCTGGAAATGAGTTTGTATGTCTGGAAATGAGTTTGTATGTGATTTTAGAGTCTTTAAGTCAAATAAAACACAATGGTTAGACACCTGGTCTGTTGTTCTTTTCTACCTCGCGGGGACAATAACATCCCCATTGAAGCCAACTGTTAACACCATGGTTTTTTGTAGTTAGAGTTAGTTCTAGATGAGTCATAGTTCATGTGTCAAATCATGTAAGGTCAGCGATTAAATAAAGAATGGATCAAAATCATTAAGTAGTGGGTCTGGCCATTAGAGTCAGAGAAGGGTGCAATGATTAGTCATGTGTGATTTGTAAAGGTCCCTTTCCCTAAATATTGAGTCATGTCAAAAAAGGGAATTTACGTTCCAAAAATTGAGTCAAGTGGTTGGGATAAAGGTCATGTCGAAATCTATGATGAACATCATTACCTAACCATGAAGTCAAAAAGGTGAAAAATCACAACAATCCTATCATTTTTACTTTTCCACCCCTATCATCTGTACTTTTCACACTTCAAAGTGTACCCGTCACACGAGTTTGCTACGCAAATCTTCAACCTTCTTTCAAACTTCTCGTCGCAATGGATTTATCATCCTCTTCCATGATTTCATTCCTTATCCGTTCAAGAATAAATATTGGTTACCCTGCATGCCTCTCCTTTAATTTCAGAGTTTATGCGTTGTCCATAGTTTTTCCTGCAAGCTCTGGAGCCCTTCACTGTGTAAAATTTATTTTCCATTGGTCATATTATAAGTCTGTACATTTTATTTTGTCCTGTCTCCTCCATTTCTTTTAGTCATTGCTTAAATTCTTTTGGAGCTCACTACAAACTAGTGTTTTGGACGAATTATTCCTTCTCCTAGTCAACCTTTTTTCTTTGGAATTTCCTCCTACGGTGCCAAATTTTTCACTACACCAAAATTTCCTGTCTCGTGCCAAGTTTCCTAGTACTTTGCTATCACGCTTAGTTCCCCCCCTCGTGCCAAAAGTTTTAGTTGTACTTTTCTATTGTGCCCATTTTTTCCATTGAACTAGAATTTTCCATCACAGATCCCTACCACATCAAGTCTCCCGTTGTTTTTTTCCACCGCGTCGAGTTTCTCCACTACGCCAAAAATGTTCGTCGCACCTTACTGCTCCGTCATAGACTTTTGTGGTTGATTTTCATTTGTCACACAAATATTTCAATTACCTCCTTTCTTGCAGTCTCGATGAAGTTCATCATTCTTATTTTCAATGCAAAGAGGGTATCACAATTCATTACTGCCCGCGTGAGATAAATATATACTAGCATCATGCCAGTGTCCCAATGCATAAGAAAGAAGGTGAGAAGTGGTAGGGTAATGAAGTCTGAACCTTAGGACCTAGAGTTAATAAATGAAGACCTGATAATCGAGGCGTATTTTGAAAAATTCGGGTGTATGCGCTTCTACGAAAGGATCAAAGGATATAATGTGAATTTGGTTGAGCAGTTCACCCTCAATTTTACTGGGGTTAGCATGACCATTGTGGGAATCACTTTCCGAGTGATAGAGGAAATTTTTTCAGTTGCGACAGAGATCCCTTCGCGTGGATAAAAATGGTTTAAAGGCATGTATTTAGACATTTTGTGTTATAAAGACTTCATCAAGCTCGAATGTCTAAATTGGCAAATTGGAGTCGACATTCCAAGCCAATACCTCTTGGAGCCTTTCCATAAACTAATAAAGGTAATCAGAAGATTTTTCACCTGTGAAGGAAGGTTTGACAGGGTGTATCCATATCACATAAGGTTACTGATGCACTTCAAAGGGAAAACCCCCTTGAATCTACCTTTCTTATTGTATTGAAGCTTGGGAAAGATGGTAGGAAATGTCCAGGCCAAGGCTGATCAACTGGGGAACAATTTATCCCATTCTTCATTAATCAAGTTGTTAGTGGTTGAAAAATTGAGACATTTGAAAAAGGATTGGGATTCATTTATGATTTTGGCTAACATCCCCAGAGACCCCAAAGGAGACATTCCTCTATCTGCAAGGGAAACTATGGTACATAGTGCAGGGGCGAGAAAGGAAGATGTTACAGGAAAAAGAAAGGGAAAGGAAATATAAGACTTGTCATCCCACCATCCAACATCTAAGAAGAGAGGTAGGACAAGGTTGACTAATAAAAATGACGATATCCAAGCTCCTAGTAAATCACGCACCAAGTCTGTTTCCAAGATATTTCCCATGCGCACCATTTAGCTAGAGCCTGTTTAGGGTGCAATAAAGGGAATTGATGAAAGGCAGAGGAAGTCAGGTGATGAAAATACAATTTTTCATGAGTTTTCACAGCAACTGAAGAAAGCACAACATGCTATTATTGAACTTTATCAAGAAAATAGAGAGTTAAGAAGACATATGGCAGAAAGGACTATTGAAACACCAATGTCATAGAGTCAAGCATGTCAATTACCCCCTACCTCACCCACATCAAGAGGAGGGAATGTAAATTGGCTTAAAAACAACTCAGAGAGACACAGCATGTAATTATTCAGCTTCAGGAGGAACAAAGGGTGTCATAAGAAAGAATCATAGACAATTTCAAAGAGTGCAGACCAGCTATCAATAACACCTGTGAAGCTCTCACTAGTGCTTAATAAAAAATGAAAGGAAACACCATTTTTTGGAGATAGGTGAAGAGTTTGAGAAAATGGAACTGGTCTTTAAGAAAAACACTCAGAGTTTTAAGGTCGTAGGTGAGGCCGAAGGCATGAGTAAGGAAACCCCATTTTTGTCTTTTTGGATCATGGCATGGATTCTTTCTCCGCGCATATCTTAATTTATTACGTTAACAAGAAGTCTGACATGACACCTTCGTAATGAATATTTGTTGTGGATATGTTGTAAACTTACCTACTAAGAAGGGAAGGTATAAATGTAATGCACGCCAGTTTTGGAAGAGATGCATGGTCCCCAACCATTGTTTCCACCTGGAGTTGCACAAGTGGCCTTAGATGGATGTCCTCTACACCAACTCGTCACATGCATGCTATAGCCAATGATCACGCAACAACAACCAAAGACCGTTACACAAGGTGATAGAGTTTCCAACAGTACACTCGATTATTGGGCCTGCTTGAAACATCGATTTATCCTGGCGATGAATTAGAGATATTACTCATGACCAAATGATTGAGACACATGTGTGGGTTATGTTATGATTGGGTGGGTCGAGTTTCTATTTTTTGGTAAACTCTATTGAAAATGTTGTCTAGGAAAAGTATTATTCAGGCACCCCTTGAAAGAAAACATCGATTTATCACAACCTGATGGTCGAATATTACTCATGACCAAATGATTGAAACAAATGTGTCAGTTATGTTATGATTGGGTGCAGTCGAGTTTCTATTTTTGGTAAACTCTATTGAAAATGTTGTCTAGGAAAAGTAACCTAATCCGGTATTCTAGGGGAAAAGTAGTTCGAGCATAGCAGCCGAAGGGGGTGTTAGTTTTCTATATATTGTATCTTTTCAAATTAAGTTGGGTTCGAAAAGTAGTGTAGACAGAGGACTCTTGAATGTAATCTTTTGAATCTGATGGAAATATAATGCAGAGGTCCTCAAGCTTTGATGAAAATATTCTAATGGTGGTGGTTTGATGTATTATGATCCTATATTCATATGTACTTCATGTTTCCTGCACATTCATGTTTGTTTCACTTGTTTAAATTGGAAATATTTAAGGAGTTTAAAATTCATCATGCGGTGCTTTAGACTCAACCATTTAAACTTTGTGTTTTTCTTCTAAGTAAATTGGAATTCATCTTTATTGGTTCTCTATTTTTCTTTATGTTTATCCTTTCTTCCACCATACTCAACGATATTGAAACTAAAAGACCATTTCCTATTTAGCGTTTATCCTCTCAAAGCTTCCCTTACCAGTCATTGATTTCTCTCATTTTCAGGGGGGTTACTCCATAGCCCAAAGGTACTATATTTTCTTGCCATCGAGACCATAACAAACTTCCTCAAGCATATAAATCTAGTCACCAATCCAAATTTATTATCTATCAGAGACTAGGTCTCAGAGAGAGGCCTCTCTAGATTGGAAAGGATAGTTTACAGTCTTAAAGTTGGTTTGTAGGTTACCTTGGTGGGTCATTTATTTTCAGCCCAACAATTTACCAAGTGCTAACAAATCTCACCAAAAATATATCTTATTTTCTCTTTTAAGAATCTGAAAATTAAAATAAATAAAACAAAATATAAAGGTTAACTATATCGTCAGGACATGCACTCATGTCTAGATCTAAGTCAATCCCTACATATGGATAGTCCTCAATTGTAGGTATATGTCATTCCCACCAATCGAAGAAGTTATCATCAATGAGATTGAACAATGTTCCCCCTACAAGGTGTGGCAATAGCTCATTCCATCGTACCAATGCAAGCCATGGTCATTGGTGTTCTCTCACAAAATTCCCCAGGATCATACTTGATACTCTCTCAAAAAATAAAGCATAGAGAACAATATCAAACCCATTTTTTTTATTCCTTCACAACTTTCAGTCTGTCAATTGTGTCTTCATACAATTGATCATTGTGGTGCTCCAATAAAATATTGTTGGTCTCAAACATTCAACTGCATATTTCATTAGAAACTGTGAAGCTTGGTGTAAGGAGGATGATCCAACGATGTGTATCATGGTGTGTAAGATCAATTTGTGGCTCAAAATTTCTATGTTCTTTATATGTATTTGAGTTCCCACTTTCCCAGTTCCATCCTTGCAATATGTGGCTATATACCCATTAATATTTAAGCCACCTCCTTTGTGAGTCTTAAAGTTCACTACTT
This sequence comes from Picea sitchensis, assembly GCA_010110895.2. Taxonomy (NCBI): domain Eukaryota; kingdom Viridiplantae; phylum Streptophyta; class Pinopsida; order Pinales; family Pinaceae; genus Picea; species Picea sitchensis. Next base: position 10,247 of record SNQJ01S0016638.1, read on the forward strand.
CACCTGTACAGGAAAGGTCGGTAATGAAGTAAATATCTTCCACCATGATGGTTAACGCCTGCCCATGAAGCATGAATGCCTCACCATCTGGATGCCAATAGTCAATGAGGAGATTTATAAACCCTATTTATGCTTTCATACCATTGGTTTGAAAGAAATTTTACATTCCACATCGACAAATATCATTAATAGCATCAACGTCCACAACCACAACATTATCAACATCCTCATGTTCATGCTCTCTCCATTGGAAAAACATCCTGCAAGATTCAAGGAAGAAGGGAGTCAATTTATTAAAAAAAATTCCATTCATGCCAAGTCATATGTTATTTGTATTTAGGACAGTCGTGGACATCCGCAATTCACCCTTGGTCAAATAGCGTATTTATTTTATTCGCCTTAATATGAATACTGCATGCACAAATTTTGTGATAAAAGGGGAGCACACTCCTAAAATTCTCATGAAATATTTGAAAGTGAATGGACATAATTTAAAAGTAAGGTTAGAAGAATACTTGGTCCAAACTGAAAGAGGTTTCATTGCTCCAATATCCTGCAATCCTTGTTCTAAGTTGAGTGGGTTTTCACCTATTTTCGGTAAATTATGAAAATGACATGGTAAAATGGTAAATTATCACTATTTAATGAAATTTTTACACCCACGTTTCCATAGTTTTTCTGTTTATCCTTAATTGAATTAATGAAAAGGGCTTTGTAGTGTGGTTATCGCATTTTTAGGTTGTAGAAGGATACTTTGTACATATTATGGTGTGTTTTCAGTTGATTGAGTATTTTTCAAGACTCTAGGTAGGTATTGCTCTCGTATAACTGACATTTTAAATAGGTCTCATACACCTTACACTTTGCACATTCAGTTGTGATTTCCAATTTTCTCTAGGGTTGATCCCATTAACTTACGACATGAACCCATCTATATTCTTTCAAATGGAATTTTGTTAATGGTAGAGCCTATCTTCCATGGGTTCCCTAGCTTAGAACCCCTTTGCATTTTATTGTTGATGCTGCAAATTTTATATTAGGCTTGGGAGTCTTGTTTAGTCCTTCCATGATTTTTTTTTTGAAGCTACATATCTTCTTCTCAATATTTTTCTTCCCATTACTTACGGGAATCCCTCTAACATTTGTTGCTACGTATGTCAGCACTTTTTGGATTCTTCAATAGGTATTGTGTTCGTTACTAGCATATAGAGTAGGTGTTGATTAAGGTTGGTTGTCATTGATGCCAACCCTTGAAGAAAGCCCTGTGGCACAAGGTTTGGGTAATGGACCTAAGATTGTTTGATGTAAAGATGACTCATTATTGTCTTGTCATGGTTGATAAGAAGTAAAAATGGATGAACTCCAAAGTGTTCCCCTTATGGTGAAAGCACTCACGGGAAGACGCTTTGCGGAGTGAGAGAACCCATGCTTATTTGAGGAATCATGAGATGAAGGACAATGAATTTGTGAGTGAAAATATCCTAGATAGATAGTTCTTTTCATGCCGTTTTTGGTGGTATGTGGAACATTACATAACTCCTCACGTTTAGAGAGTCAAAGTGCTTTGCAAAAATAAATTATTTTAAATGAAGAAGCCCTAAAATAAGGAAAGTGTAAGGCTACATGAAGATATAAATAAGAGACAAAGATCACTCATAAAAACACACTTGTACATCTATTTTATTGTGTAACTCTTCTTGTAAATACTTGTGGATACATATGAAGTGGTGAATGTCTAAGGTAGCACGAAGGGTTGATGGAAAAATTCTCGGATTCACAGAAAACCCTATTTTCTGAGGTATACGTGGGTTGTCTGTGTATAGTGTGCGTATGTACGCGGGTTGACTGTGTATAGGGTGAGTATGTACATGGGCTGACTGTGTATAGGGTGAGTACATGTTGATAAAGCCATGAAACTTGAGAATATGAAGGTGCAGAGGTTCTAGATTATGAGATCAAGCTCCCAAGAAGGTCTAGAGTGCTCAGATACATCAGATCCATCCATTGGTTAAAAAGGTATGTCTTATTTCTATGAATAGTTGGATTTTGATGTATGCATGAGGAATGACAATGGAGATTTGAGGATTCTCCCTAGAGAGACTAGTGGATACATGGGATCTTCTTTATAAGTCAGATCTACAGAAATACAGTGCTGGTATATTTATCATTGAGACTTCTTGTTGAGGAACATCTTATATTTCTTGGCATATGGCTAAGAGTTTTTATGGTAGATGGTTGAGATCATGTATTTATTGATGTATTGAGAAATTGAATATCAGAAAGGGGTTGATGACTAAGATCATGTGAGGGATATTATACTTGTTCATGATTACACATAGCTATATGGCACATGATTAGAGAGAGACATACTTTTCTTGAGTAGAGGTTATGTATGAGGATGCATGCACAGGGTATAGTTACAGTCTAGATACAATGACAGGTTATAGATCTATGTGAAAGAAGTTACAAAGGGTCAAAATTTTTCAAGTGAAAGGAAACCCTACTTTCAGAAGGCATACGCGGGCTGCATAACAGATAGGGCACATACATACGCAGGCTGCATCACTACAGGTCACGTATCTATTGTATTTTTGTAGATACATGTTCAGTTCAAGTACAGTTTGATTACAGGGTAGTTGTACATATTGGATACAGGGTAGTGATATAGGTTGATACAATTGTACAACATTATATCTCACAGTGACAGGTTGACAATGTTTCCAACATTCTACTTCTACTTCAAGGCGGTTGGACGGGGCAAGGATAGGTGGTTGTAGCCACCTTCCGATTGTAGCCGAAGAACATAGGGGGTTGTAGCCTCCTTCTGGTTGTAACTAGAGAATTGGAGAGTTGGAGCTTCCCTCAGGTTGTAGCCTCCTTCCAGTTGCAGCTAGAAAACAAAGGAAGTTGGTGCTTCCAATAAATGTAATTCTTTAAGACATATAAGAAAAATCATTCCGTCGTTTTCTCCCAATTTGGGTTTCCACATAAAATACTGGTGTACTATGTATGTGTGTGATTGTTTATTTTGTATTGCTCATTATTGGATAATAATTCTAAATTGATATAACATTTGAAGAAAAAGGATTATAATTACGCTATTACTGATTCACCCCCCTCTCAGTAACCTAACAATTGGTATCAGAGCAGGTTCCTTCAAAAAACTGTTTAACCACTGAAAGTTAGAGCATGGAGAGTACCAACTCGTATAAAAATGGGATATCACAGTTTGATGGACAAAAGTATGATTTTTGGAGCATAAGGATGAAGACATATATACAGGCACAAGGATTTCAAGTTTGGAAATCAATTGTAGATGGATACAGAACACCAACAATTCCACCAACAAATGACAAAGCAGTGAAACTCGATCAGAATAATTCCAAAGCCAAAAATGCACTTTTGAATGGTCTCAGTGATACGATATTCACCAAAGTTGCACATTGTAAATCTGCTAAAGATATTTGGGACAAGCTTCGAAATATTTATGAAGGAGATTCAAAATTCAAAGCAACAAAGCTTCAAACTTACAGAGGTCAGTTCGAACAACTAAAAATTAAGGAAGATGAAGATATCACAACCTACTTCTTACGAGTCGATGAAATAGTGAATGCAATCATAATATTGGGAGAAGAAATCGAAGAATCTATAATTGTTCAAAAGGTACTAAGATCTCTTCCTATGAGATTCAACCCTAAGATATCAACACTAGAAGAAAGATTGGATATAAACTCAATAAGAATGGACAAACTGCATGGAATCTTCACAACATATGAGATGAGAACTAAACAGGAAAACCTAGATGTAAAAGAAGCAGCCTTCAAAGCATCCAAAAGATCAAAGAAAAATAAAAAGGAACATGAAGAATATAGCAACAACAACGACATCTCGGAAGATTATAAAGAAGTGGCCAACTTCGTCAAAATACTGAACAAGGGAACCAACGGTAGGTATAGAGGTAAGATTCCTTTAATTTGTTTTAATTGTGATGGTATTGGTCATTTTTCTAACAAATGTCTTCATAAGAAAAAGAGAAATGATGAAGGTTACTAAAAAGGAAAACACACATATAAAGGAAAAATAACTACAAAGAAAGATTTCAAGAAAATCTTATGCATCAAAGAAGACATCTCATCATCAGATGAAGATGAAGTTAGTGACAGTGAGACATGAAGAGTTCTATTCATGGCAGTAAAAGACTCTGACAAAGAATAATTCGAAGCAGAATATGAAGAAGCCAAACAAGAAGTCGAAGAATAAATTGAAGAGGCAGAAGTTGATTTTCGAGAAGAATTAATGTGTGCCATATAAGTTATCAGAAGAGAAAAGAAGAATAATAAGAAATTACAAGCAGAACTAGACAAAAAGGAAGACACTCAAGAACTAGAAAAAATGATCACAAAATTGAAAGTTCAAATAAAAGAATATAAAAGAATTGAAGAAGCACTCAAAGAACAGATAGAATAACATGACAGGATCATCAGAAACATGGAAGTAGAGATTGTCACATTAAGAAAGGATAAAATATGCAGAATAGCTCAAAAGTTTTGGATGACATTATCAACAGTCAAATATCTCATCTTGACAATTCTGGACTTGGATACAATAAGACAAAAAAGGGATCAAGCTCCAAAAAAACAGAGCAAGAAACAAATCCAAAAAGCTATGCTAAAAAAATCAAATGGGATAGGAAGATATACAAGGAAGATTACAGGGACACTCCTCCACCGAGAAGATTTAGATTTCAGAATTAACAACAAACAGATAGGGCTCAAAAAGAAGAAGGATTCATAAGAGCACCTCCTTTCAGAAGATCTTCAACTCCTAGGTATCAAACTATTTTTTTTGGTTTATGTTATGCATGTAATAATTTTGGACATAAAGCTGTAAATTGTAGAGATAAATACAGGAACAATAAAAACTTTGAGAGTCATACACAAAGGGGTTATTCAAGAAGACCTAGTGAAACACAAAGAATAATTTACAACATGTTTGAATCCTTGAGCACTGAAGTGGAATTTTACAAATGTAATAAGTTTGGACATGTGGACAAAGATTGCAGAATGACAGTCCCTCCTAAAGAGCTTCAACATAATAACAACAGTCATAGACAAGAACCTTAGAAAACGACATGGATAAGAAAGAAAGATCAATATAGAAATGAAGAATGCATAGTCGCTCTACAAGCTAAGTAGAAGAAATACGGTTGGTATGTTGACAATGGGTGTTCAAAACACATGACAGGTGATAAAGACAAATTTCTTACATTACAAAAAGAAAGAAATGGATCATTCTCCTTTAGAAATGATAATTCATCCAAAATCATTGGAGAAGGCACAGTCTGAATTGGGAACAAGAATGAAAAGGCACAAAACATTCTATTTGTAGAAGATATGAAACATAATCTTCTAAGTGTAAGTCAAATGTGTGACCAAGGTCATAAATTTACTTTCGATTCACAAAAGTGTGAGATAAGAAAACAAGGTTCAGGGAAATTGGTCGGTACAACTGCAAGAACTTCAAACAACATATATGTGTTAAGTGAAATTGGAAATGAAAAGTGTTGTCTAGGAAATGAAGATGAAAGTTGGCTATGGCACATAATAATGGGTCACATGCATTTTGATAACCTTGTCAAAGTCAGAAAAAGAGAAGCAGTCACATAAATTCATCAGATCACGAAACCAACCAACACTTTATGCAAGCATTGCCAACAAGGAAAGAAAACAAAGACTAGGTTCAAATCAAAGGAATATTCAACAACAAGACCATTGGAAATTGTGCACACTGATCTAGTTGGACCAACTACAACAAAGGGCTTAAAATGTGAGAGATACTTTATGTTATTAGTTGATGATTATACAAGAATGACTGCAATTTTATTTCTTAAGAACAAGTCACAAGCTTTTGAAAACTTCAAGATCTACAAGAAAATGGTTGAAAATGAGATGGATTCAAGAATCAAATGCTTGAGATCTGATAATGGAGGAGAGTTCACTTCAAAGGAATTTATGGACTACTGCAATAGTCATGGAATAAAAAGACAATTCTCCATTGCTAGGACACCTCAACATAATGGAGTTGTTGAAAGAAAGAACATGACAATATAGGAAATGGATCGAACAATGATAATGGATTCCAAATTGACAGATACATTTTGGACACAGGTAGTGCATACAACAATTCATAGTGAAAACAGAGTAATTCTTAGAAACAACACTGATAAAACTCCCTACGAGCTATGGAAAGGAAGACCAACAAATGTGAAGCACTTCAGAGTTTTTGGAAGCAAATGATACATCAAAAGAGAAGATGAAGGAATGGGAAAGTTTGACTCTCATGTGGACAAAGTAATACTTGTTGGTTACTCAAGTATAAGTAAAACATACAAATGTTACAATCTAAGATTGAACAAAGTTGTGGAAAGCATCAACGTAACAATTGATGAAACAGGCAGACCAGAATCAAAGGAAGAAGAAAACAAATCAATGGAACAACTTTTTGAAGAAGAAGCAGAATATGAAGTAGAAGAGGAAGATGAAGAGAATCCGATAGAAACAAAAGAGAAAGTTATACAAGTATCTCCAAAGACACCTAGCAAACAAGTACAGAAGAACCATCCCTCAGATCAGATTATTGGAAACAAAGATGCAGGAGTTGAGACTAGAAGAAAAATCCGTTCACTAGAACAAACACACCTAGAACTCTTATCTACAATTGAACCAAACTGTTTTGAAGAAGCCAACAAGATTGAATTTTGGAATAAGGCCATGGATGAAGAATTGGATTAAATAGAGAAAAATCACACTTGGGAATTGGTTCCAAGACCAAAGAATAAGAATGTGATCGACACAAAATAGGTTTTTAGGAATAAATTGAATGAAGATGGACAGGTTACAAGGAACAAAGCTAGATTGGTATGTAAAGGATATGCACAAATTGAAGGAATCGAATTTGAAGAGACATTT
>SNQJ01S0016638.1:17462-39408 GCA_010110895.2 Picea sitchensis
ATTTGCAAAAGATATGCAAAATGAATTTGAAATGTCGTTACTTGGAGAACTATCCTTCTTTCTGGGACTTCAGATATGTCAAAGAAACCAAGGAATTTTTATTTCTCAAACCAAGTATATCAGAGAAATGCTAAAGAGGTTCGGAATGGAAGATTGAAAACTAGTTATCACTCCCATGCAAACCAGTTGTAAGTTGAGCAAATATGATGATTCGAAGTCTACAGATCAGAGGCAATATAGGTCAATGATTGGCAGCTTACTATACGTGATAACATCTAGACTAGACAGGTGGCACGATTTCAAGCAACACCAAAGGAATCACATGTATTAGCAGTAAAGAGGATTTTCAGATATCTCAAAGGAACAAAAGAGTTTGGATTATGGTATCCAAAAGGAAAAGATCTATCACTTATTGCCTACACAGATGCAGATTGGGCAGGTTGTATTGATGACCGACGAAGCACCAGTGGAGTAGCGTTCTACTTAGGTGAGTGTTTGGTATCATGGCTAAGCAAGAAACAATCATCTATATATTTATCTACAGCTGAGGTAGAGTATATTGCAGCAACATCATGTTGTATAGAGGTTCTTTGGATGAAACAAACTCTTACAGATACAGGTTGAGTATGACGAGTCCATTCCAATCTATTGTGATAATACAAGCACCATAAGTATCTCAAAGAATTCGGTGATGCACTCCAAGATGAAGCACATTCCAATCAAGTATCACTTTCTATGGGATCAAGTTGTAGAAAATAACATCAGAGTTGAGTATGTGGGAACAAAATAAAAAGTGACAAACATCTTCACAAAACCACTTCCATGGGTATCCTTTTAATATCTTTGCCAGAGACTTGGAGTTATTTCTACTCCAAAATGAATGCTTTTTGAATGCTTATCTTATATGTCTTATATTTACACAAGGAAGCAACATAATAGGACAATTCAGTTAGGGCGAGCAACCCCAGATGGAAAGATACCTTTTCCATTGATGCTAAAGGGGGGGAGATTTATCAGATGTAGAGGACAGAGACAAAAAACAAAGGCATGATTCCAGGGGAGTAGATTTATTAGATACAGAGGACAGAGGCATGGTTCCAAGGAGAGATATGATTTCAGTATTGCATCAGACTGTTTCCATCAATGCCAAAGGGGGAGATTGTTGATTAAGGTTGGTTGTCATTGATGTCAACCCTTGAAGAAAGCCCTGTGGCACAAGGTTTGGGTAATGGACCCAATATTGTTTGATGTAAAGATGACTCATTATTGTCTTGTCATGGTTGATAAGAAGTAAAAATGGATGAACTCCAAAGTGTTTCCCTTATGGTGAAAGCACTCATGGGAAGACGCTTTGCGGAGTGAGAGAACCCATGCTTATTTGAGGAATAATGAATTTGTGAGTGAAAATATCCTATATGGATAGTTCTTGTCATGCCATTTCTGGTGGTATGTGGAATGTTACATAACTCCTCATGTTTAGAGAGTTATGACCATATGAAGTTGGAGAACCCTCACAAATCTTACAGAAGCCCCCAAGAGTCAAAGTGCTTTGCAAAAATAAATTATTTTAAATGAAGAAGCCCTAAAATAAGGAAAGTGTAAGGCTACATGAATATATAAATAAGAGACAAAGCTCACTCATAAAAACACACTTGTACATATTGTATATCTATTTTCTTGTGTAAAGCTTCTTGTAAATACTTATGGATACATCTGGAGTGATGAACGTCTGAGGTAGCACGAAGGGTTGACGACAAAATTATCAGATTCACAGAAAACCCTATTTTATGAGGCATACATGGGTTGTCTGTGTATAGGGTGCGTATGTACGCAGGCTGACCGTGTATAGGGTGAGTATGTACGTGGGCTGAATGTGTATAGGGTGAGTACATGTTGATAAAGCCATGAAACTTGAGAAGATGAAGGTGCAGAGGTTCTAGATTATGAGATCAAGCTCCCAGGAAGGTATAGAGTGATAAGATACATCAGATCCATCCATTGGTTCAAAAGGTATGTCTTATTTCTATGAATAGTTGGATTTTGATGTATGCATAAGGAATGGGAATGGAGATTTGAGGATTCTCCCTAGAGAGACTAGTGGCTACATGGGATCTTTTGTATAAGTTAGATCTACAGAAATAAAGTGCTAGTTTATTTATCATTGATACTTCTTGTTGAGGTACATCTTATATTTCTTGGCATATGGCTAAGAGTTTTTATGGTACATGGTTGATATCTTGTATTTATTGATCTATTGAGAAATTGAATATCAGAGAGGGGTTGATGACTAAGATCATGTGAGGGATATTATACTTGTTCATGATTACACATAACTAAATGGCACATGACTAGAGAGAGACATACTTTCCTTGAGTAAAGGTTATGTATGAGGATGCATGCATAGGGTACAATTACAGTCTGGATATAGTGACATGTTACAGATCTATGTGAAAGAAGTTACAGAGGGTCAAAAGTTTTCAAGTGAAAGGAAACCCTAGTTTCAAAAGGAATACACAGGCTGCATCACTATAGGTCATGTATATGTTATATTTTTATAGATACATGTTCAATTTAGGTACGGTTTGATTACAGGGAGGTTGTATAGATTGGATACAGGGTAGTGGTACAGGTTGATATAGTTGTACAAAAATAGATCTCATAGTTTCAGGTTGACAGTGGTTCCAACATTCTACTTCCACTTCAGGGCGGTTGGATAGGGCAAGGATAGGTGGTTGTAGCCACCTTCCAATTGTAGCCTAAGAACATGGGGGGTTGTAGCCTCCTTCTAGTTGTAGCCAGAGAATTTGGGAGTTGGAGCTTCCCTCAGGTTGTAGCCTGAGAAACTAGGGGCTTGGAGCCTCCTTCCAGTTGCAGCTGGAAAACAAAGGAAGTTGGTACTTGCAATGAATGTAATTCTTCATGACATATAAGAAAAATCATTCCGTGTTTTTCTCCCGATTTGGGTTTCCACGTAAAACAACGGTGTACTGTGTATGTGTGTGATTGTTTATTTCTTATTGCTCATTATTGGATAATAATTCTACATTGATATAACATTTGAAGAAAAATGATTATAATTACGCTATTACTGATTCACCCCCCCTCTCAGTAATCCAACAATAGGTTCCTTTCCACCCACATAATGCATTTATCCATATTGTTCACATATCTTCCATAGGGTCCACCCTATTCATTCATGGCATCATACCTTCAAGTTTCTTCAAATGTGTCTTTTACAAATGGAAGAGCTTACCCCTTCATGGGTCCTAGTTAGTACCTCATTGGATTTTTTGACACCCATGTTACAGTTTTTTATGTAAGCTTGGAAGATATATTTAGTCCTTCCATGTCTTTACATTGAATCCTCATGAATTTCTCTCAATCTCTTTCTAGCTAATTTACCCACAGGGATTACAAAAGTTTTTTGAGTTGTAATTTCATTGCATATTAACCGTGTATTCTTCTAGGCCTAATGTCGTCTTCATATTGCCATTGTTGAACCATTGTCTTATGCATTACTACTGGTTTTTATCCTTGCAATTTATTCCTTTACGAATTGACACCTTTATCCCTAGAGGATACATTCCCTAAGTGTCTTTATCCTGCACATGCTTCCATGCATTGAGCATATGTATGTTCCTTGCGCTTTGGAACTAGTTTGGTTTCCCACAAAAATCGTCATCTCCACTATAGCTTAGCATTATTTTATTCTTTTTTCAGGCTTTAATAACATAAAAAAGACAAAAAATAAAAATACCAAAAAGAAGGGGGGGAAGAGTTTGTCTCTTTGTTTGGCAATAGTCTTGTTGCCCTTAAACAAACAATAATCCTTGAGTAAATACATCATTATTTTGGTTTTAGCGTGGCTTTAGGATATTATTTTCTCATTTTTGAGTATAATCTCCACCTGTTTCTTATTCTTCCAGTCATATGGAGTGTCTGTTGATGCCTCCTTTATCACATATGTATCCTAGTTTCTAATTCATGTTTCCTAAGTCACACAATGTGTCGTTCTTTTGCTCAAGGGAAGTTTCATCCTGAGTTGGCCATTCTAAAAAAATCCTTGACTTTTCAAGTCGACCTTCCCATGTTAGTCAAGTATGTTTCATTTTCACAAGTACCTTTGTACTTCACTCGTGCTAGTATAGAAGGTCCCCATTTACTTATTACTGGTCGGTCTACTCTTATAGACTTTGACACATTGCTATGAGAGTATGACCTAGAGTTGCACCCTTGGCCTATTTCCATCATTGATAAGTGACCTTGTTCTTAGAATATGACTAACCATCACTGGTCACTAACTGAGTGGTTTCCCTTGTGTTCAACATCAACAAAAATCATCACACATAGGGATTCATGCGGTACCTTGGTTTCCATTTGAACCCATTGGTGGATTCCTCATCTTTTTGAGTAGTCTTCATCATTGGATATTATTCATAGATTCTGTCTCATGTGCTATTCCATCTAGTGCACACCGGAGTCGTACCTCGATGTGGTCCTTACAATATTTTCATCTGAGTCCTTCCAAATATTTGGCCTTCTCCTACTCATGTTGGATGATGGGGGATTCCTTAATTCCCTCCTTCTAGCATATCTTTTCCTATCAAATTCAACACATCTTTCTATGGGATAGGGATCTATAGTAATTTTAGTACCTTGGGGCTTTCATCCATCAGTGGTATTTTCCCTAACTCTTGACAGTAGGAATACATCAGTGTCCCCCGATCAATATATTCTATCAAGTTTTCGACATCAACACATTTATTCACACTTATTATATTGTACTTGATACCTTGATGACCGTCATCATCATTGGTGGTTTGTCTCACATTTGTTAACATTATACATCAATGACCAGTAATCAAACAATGTATCATTGTGTTTGACTCCAACACATTTATTCACATAGTGTAGACTTGTACCACGCCATATCGTTTTGAATTATTCAGGTGAAGTATGAGTATCACATCATTTGTGCTCCTACTTGACCTATATTGATTGTACCACCCCCAAAGACATTGGTACTTGAAGAGGATCAATTTGTTTGCTTCTTTTCTTTGCATATTCTCTTATTTGATTTTGAGACATAGCTCCATGGTGCATTGATCCATGGCTATGATCTAAATTTTCATGGATCCACTATGTAATTTTTGTGGCCATGATTGTTATTTCCATATCTATCACATGGATCCACTATGTGTAGTTTTCATGGACATTGACATCAATTTTTATTTCATTACTCATGGATCCACAATGTACTTGATTTAGTGGCCATGGTTACATCGCTCCTGAGCATGGGTAGGCCCGACTCAGGAAGAGAATACTCTTACTTGATTTCTATCGATGGTTTATGTTCTTAGATAAACTATTCTAGAACTTTCATTGGAATTAATTCAATTCATCCTTTCCTCTCATAGTTATAATGTATTTCATCCATCAGTTTCTATTTTGACCTCATACATTAGGGGGCATATGTTATACCACAAATTTCCACACCAAATTTGCATTTGTGAGATGGCCTAGTCCATTCCTTAGCTTGCAAACTTAAATCCCACTATCATCCATAAGTGTCATTTAAAAAACAAAACGTTCATTTCCATACACGATTCACTAGTTTGAAAATCATATACATATGCTATTTTCTAGTGTACAAGCCATGTATGCCCTGAATTTTATGAAAATAATAAAAAATATTGCACATTTTCAGGCAGTATTTTCGATTGGGATCATTCCCAAACTTCCCTTGGCCTATACACAATGGAATAAAACCACCCCAACCCCTTAAGGATGGTATATACACACCTATTGGGGGCATGGATGGGAGGAAAACCTAGGTGCAATATTATGTTGAGGAATTTTCAAGATTACCTTTTTCCCTGTGCCTCTGAGTAGCATCCCCCTGATATGGAAACTTGTTTTGCATCATTCCTTCCTCTCTCATATATGACTATAGGGTTTGTTCCTATCCCTTTTGATTCATTCGAGGAAGAACCATTTTGTTGATTTTGCTTGAAGGACCAGTGGAGGAACCTGTGGTTGGCTTCGAGGCAATGTCAGTGGTTAGAGTCAGGTTGTAACTACGCACTTATATTGTTTTCAATAAAAGAGTTCTCTTTCCCTTCATATTTTTGTAATATTTTTCAATCTGTTGATATATGTTAACTTCCTTTACATATTTGAATTTTTACACTACATGTATAAATTGATTTAATAACTACCTTGTTGCAACATAGAATTGATCTCCTTTTGCAGGTTGGTATTGGTAGAGATCAGGAGAAAATCAAAGGTTAAGAGCGAGGAACAACATCAAACAATAGGATACAAGGTGTGACCTCTTCTCTTATCTCTTCCAAAGTAGTTATTTTATTCCAATTTTTTGTGTGCGAGGGTAGGGTTTGTATTTTAAATACGGTCAAGCTCTATTGTGACATGACCCAAGGTCATAAGGTAAAACTACCATAACACTCAGTCCACTCAATTACTGGCTTGGTTTTACCTGAATTGTCCTTTTTTTTTATCCCAAATCTCTCATAAAAGGAATAATTACAAAATAATATAAGGTGCACCAAGTAGGCCTAGTACCTAAAAGAATTAGTGATGTGTAAATTTGACAATTGGAATATTATGAATTCCTGTAGGAACTAACAATAATCAAATTTTGTAAGGGTGATTGAATCCAGTGGACATAAGACAAAAATAAGCCATAAATGGTCCCATACACTGCTCTATCATGTTCATAGCATAACACTTGACAAATCATGGCAATAGCCCTCTTGGTTAGTTTAGAGAAGATGGTGGATTTGAAAAGAGGTGGACCAGTTGATAATGGGGAATCTGGGGCTAATAGATTACTCAACAACTTCTCTCTTTCAGATTGTGATAATTCTTGCTTCTTAGATTCAATCATATCATCATCCATGGTTTCATATACAACATGGTCTGGAATTTGGAGCATTTGAGCAATGTATTCTTTAGTTATTTCACAGACTATCCTAGAATCATGTACAATTTTTTTTTTTTACCTATCCACATGCTAATTGATAGCACACCAATTGACTAATTCTTGAAACTTATAAGTTTGTGGAACAATTGATCTGGCCAGGTTTGATTCCCATAAGTTCAAGCAGTTTCGACCATTGTTAGCATCATCCTGGGCTCTCTGAATTAATTGGTGAAGGTCATGGAAAGAAAGTGTAGGGTAAAAAACATCCATTTCCCTGTCCTCCAAATGATCATCAAATATAGTCATTTTATTGGATGGTCGAATTTGGATAGGTTTTGTTTTAGCGGCCATTTGATTACTTATAGGGGAAAAATATTGACTACCTTTCTCCATCTATCCTTATTTTAAACAATTTGAACACATTTGCAAGAAGGAAATGAGAACAATACCCAAAATTATTTTTCGAAGGATAATTTGACTGGTTTTACTGGAGTCTATTGTACTCGTAATAGGTTTCACCATGTATGTTTACCTCATTTGCTTCAGGGGTAATTTTTTTAATTATTTTTTTAAATTCTTTGGATTACATCGACGCGACACATTATTTATTTGGATTACATCACAATGGCACCTGCCATCAATTCATGCATTTTGAGGGAGAGATAAAGTGATTTGATAATACCACCCCTATGTACCAAAATGAATAAGGTGATGACACATTATCACCCGTTAATAAAATGATTCTAAATTTAGGCCTCTGACACCTTGTTATACAATGTGCACTTTCACTAGCTGAAATAAGTTGAGATCGTCGATCTTAGATCTATATTAATGGTGTGATCGTGTTTGTTTACTTTTCATTTCAAACCCTACTTTCTCTCTGTTTTGCCTATAGAAATGTGGAAAAGTGATGTAGTATATAGGGTATCGAACCTAAACTAACGAACGAATGATAGGGAAAACTTAAAGTGAATGGATTAAAACATAACCAATGTGAACCATTTAAATAAGAATAAACAACCACAATATCTACATTATTTATATATATCAGAAATGAGGTTACATACCAAAGACATTGTAGGGTCAATCCCTCTAACACATAGGTTGGGTCGGCCTATCCTTGTCCTTGTCTACTCCTCTTCTCATTTCCGTTACTGGAAAGTGTTGATCCTATGCAAATGTCAGCAGGTTTCTCATTTTTGCATCTGTACTGGTAGGTGGGGACAATCCAATGAAAATTGTAGTGAGTTTCTCCTCTACATACTCTCCTCAATGGAAGGTGGGATTGAACAATGCAGTCATAAACTAGTTTAGGAGATGATTTATTTGCTCGGGGTTTGGCGCCATAGTGTTTTTTATGTTTGAAATGTACATTTTTTTATTTGTTTTACTATTTTTTTTTATTTTGTATTTGTTATTTGTTTGTGATGTAATTTACTCATATTTGTATTTAATATGTATTTCATAGTTATATGTAAGGGTATAGGGCCAAAGTGGAGGTAGGTTCCTATGCATGGAGTGTAAGAGGGAGAGAGAAAACAAGAGTTGTCTATTTCATTTTTAATGGCATTATTATCACTTGCCTTGGTTTTCCCTTCCACTTAAAATCTGTATACAAGATTCATTCCATTCATGAATTTTCTCATAATTTAGGGGGATAAGTGGGATAAGTTAGGTACAGAACATTAGTAGGAATTTATTTTTCTTATTTGTTTAACACATCTAACTCATGCAGCCATGATTGAAGTTGTGGTCATGCATGGTCTCTCAATATTTGTTCCAGTTAATATTATCCATGCCCCATCGTGAACAAAAGTGCCTTGAGAAATATGGCAATGGTTAGAGCACTAGTTTCAATATGTAGGGGTTGTGGCCATGACCCTAGGAAGATGTACGATCATAAGGATATTAGTTGGGATCAGGTGTGAGGGTATTCAACGTCAAGGTTAATTTGAGTTAAGTATTGGAGAGGGAATTATATGGATAAATAGGTCTACTAGGGCCAAAGTGGATATAGTTTTTTCTTATGCATAGAGGGGGAGAGGGAGAGAACAAGCTAAGGGAGGGAGAGAGACAAGAAGCTGAGCCGTATTTTTCAATTTTTAACGAAACAGTTAGCACATGCCTTGATCTTCTATTTCACCTCTATATACCTCCCTATGTTTGTACTCCTCCCTCCAACCCTCTCTCTCCATCTCAGTCACGACCTATGATATTCTATTCTGTCTCTCTATCTATCCATGTCATTGATCTCAAATTATCACCATTTTATAACACACTCTCACACTATCATAGTAATCTCACTGATCTAGGTGGATATCAGTGGCCATCCACATTTTCCAATTGGCTCAAAACAATTTTCTGGCAATTTTGGTAATTTACTATTTTTAGCAGTTTTTAACTTTCGGAGCCATTTTGAGGGCCTAAATGAAGGTTTTTTGGGGTCAATATTCGTAATGATTGTCATAGGCTCTAATTGAGCCCCCAAAATGAATATCCTTGACGATTCCTTTCCAACGAGATATTGTGCATCCAAAATGGAGATCGTATGCCAAAGTTACGCCCCCAGGAAGTTGATACACCAAACTACCCAAAACAGGGTCCACAAATCTGTTGGCTTTTCATCTTTCGGGATTAGGGTTTTGGATTTTATTTATGATAAAAAGGGATTTGGAGACTCATTGTAATATCATATTCTTGCGAATTCGAGTATCCGCCACATCTCTTCTCAAAGATAAGCTTCCACCATTCTAGCGAGTTTTTCACTCTGTATTTTTACAGTCTCTGTACATTTATTTCATTAATAGAAATCATGTATTACTGTACCTCTATGATTATTTGCATCTATGATACATTTTTGTTATATTATTGGATATCCACAATATCTCTGTGCATTTCTTTATTATATCTTTGCTCTCATTTCGTGTCGAAAATAATCTGGATCAGTGGTATCAGAGCAGGCTCCTCTTGATAGTTTTTCAGTGCATGTCCCCGATGAGGTCCGAGTATAGAAATTTGGGTCTCGAGCTTGTCTCTCTTGAATACAATCACTTTTGCATGCCCAATAAACCCTCCATGGTGGAAAAAAAATAAAAATGGAGCAGACGATTCTATCAATATGTTTCTTGAGCAATCTCTCACACAACAGAGGGACAAAATGATGGAGAATTTTTCCCACATCCTTCAACGCTTGTCGATAGCATCATGAAAATCTTCATCAAGTGTTCACTTTGGAGGCACCTCTCCTTTTAAGGTGCAGGTCAATTTTGATATTCCTATATTTAAAGGTCAGATAGATGCGGATGCCCTAGACAAATGGTTAAATATGTTAGAAGGTTATTTCTCTATTCACATTTTTTTTCGACAGAGAAAAGATCATCTTCACACTCCTTAAGGCTCTCCCCCATGTCAAACATTGGTGGGAAACTTACTGGGATAAAATTTCCACAGAGGAGTCTGGAATATACGGGGCCGAGCCCACTTGGGATTTGTTTGTGGATGCAGTAAAGGAAAAATATTATCGCATTGGAAACTATGAGGACTAGTATATGAGATCGACCACACTATGGTAAGAAAGGGGCCAAAAAGTTTCAGAGTTCATCAATACCTTCCATACCTTGCGCACCAATATGGGTATCAAAGACTCCGAATGACATTTGGTTCTGAAATATCGTGTGGCTCTACACAGATACATCCAAACTAAAATGAATTTTCTATACATCTCATCACTAGGTGCTACTTATCGATATGATGTTAAAATCGAGAAGAAATTTAAGCACCAGAACAAACAAGCGTTCAGATCTGCAAATCCGAAACAACCAAAGTATGACAAAGACGACCCTAAAAAACAGTCTCTCGAAAACTAGTCCAAGCCACAGGAAAAGAAGGGTCACGAGAAGACAAAGAAGGACACCGGAAAATGGTGTAATTTCCACAAATCCCCTGGCACAACACTAATGAATGTCGCTCAAAACAGTCATTAGTGGCCAAGATCAAAGACAAGGAGCCGAACCCTGATTCAAAATCTGATTATGAAAATATCGATAAAAGATAGATCATCGACACAGACCTCAGTGCTATTGTCATGACCACAACAATTCAGCCAGAAGAACATCATCTCAACAGAGGTCATCAAACAGTTGGGATTGTCGACAACACCACACCTACATCCATACAATATCGAGTGGATTTTCCAAGGGAGAGATCTCCATGTCAGCCAAAAATGTCGATTGTGATATGAAATCCAGCCCTTCAAGGATGAGGTATTATGTGATATTTCCCCATTGCATGTTGGTGATGTTTTCTTGGGCCAACCATATATGTGGAAGCGCCATGCTGTTTATGAGTCTCGACCTCACAGTGTCATTGTTTCTCTGGGGGGTCATATCTACAGAATACCATAGGTAGTTCCAGCGACTGTTCCACCTAAACATTTCCTCAAGGTAGTATCTGATACTACAAAATTTAGCTTCTTCACAATCTGTTCAAAAGGTGAACAAAATGATATTGCAACCACTACAGCCTCGGCCCAAGCACCTTCTATCCAACAAAAGTAGATCGATAAGATTGCAACAAAGTGTAAATATTCCTTCTACACACAAGAATATCATGTAGCCAGACTGGTTAAAAAGGTCCAACCCTTCCATCCACATGTTTGTGATAACCTTCAACAAGCTAAGCAATGCAACTTCTCCAACAAGGCAAGCAATTCATCAAGATGTAGATTCAACAAACGCGTTTCCCTCTCCCCAAGAACTCAGCGCAATGGAGAAAATTTCTTCCTAATGAGGGAGGATTGATCTAGATGGATATTGGTGGCCACCCACCTTTTCCAACTGGCTCAAAATAGTTTTCTGGGAATTTTGGTAATTTACTATTTTTAGCAATTTTTAACTTTCGGAGCCATTTTGAGGGCCTAAATGAAGGTTGTTTTGGGATATATCTTATCAATGATAGCTGAAGGATATGATTTATCCCCCTAAATGAATCTCCTCGACGATACCTTTCCAATGAGCTATCGTGTGCCCCAAACAAAGATCGTATGCCAAAGTTACGCCCTCGGGAAGTTGATACACCAAACTACCCAAAACGGGGTCCACACAACTGTTGGATTTTCATCTTCCGGGGTTAGGGTTTTGTATTTTATTTATGATAAAAATGCCCTTGGAGCTTCATTGTTAAATCATCTTCTATCGAATGTGAGTAGCCATCACATCTCTTCTCAGAGATAAGCTTCCACCATTCTAGCGAGTCTTTCACTTTGTATTTTTACAGTCTCTGTACATTTATTTCATTAATATAAATCGTGTATTATTGTACCTTTGTGTTTATGGTTGCATCTCTTATATGTTTCTATTATATTATTGGATATTTGTGATATCTATGTGCATTTATTTATTATATCTCCGCTCTCATTTCATGCCGAAAATAATTTGGATCATTGGTATCAGAGTAGGTTGGTCTTGATAATTTTTCAGTGCATGTCCCCGACGAGGTCCGAGTATAGAAATTTGGGTCTCAAGCTTGTCTCTCTTGAAGAAAATCTCTCTCGCATGCCCAAGAAACCCTCCATGGCGGAAGAAAAGAAAAACGACAGAGCAGATGATTCTATCAATATGTTTCTTGAGCAAGATCTCACACGACAGAGGGACAAAATGATGGAGAATTTTTCCCACATCCTTCAACTCCTACTGATAGAATAAGGAGTATCTTCATCAAGTTGACACTTTGGAGGCACCTCGCCTTTTAAGGTACAGTTCAATTTTGATATTCCTATATTTGAAGGTCAAATATATGCAGATGCCTTAGATAAATGGTTAAATATGTTAGAATGTTATTTCTCTGTTCACAATTTTTTCGACAGAGAAAAGATCATATTCATGCTCCTTAAGACTCTCCCCCATGTCAAACATTGGTGGGAAAATTATTGGGAGAAAATTTCCACATAGGAGTCTGGAATATATGGGGCCAAGCCCACTTGATATTTGTTTGTGGATGCAGTAAAGGAACAATATTACCCCGTTGGCAAGTATGAGGACCAATATATGAGATGGACCACACTAGGGCAAGAGAGGGGCCAAGCAGTTCCATATTTCACCAATACCTTCCATACCTTGCGAACCAAGATGGGTATCAAAGACTCTGAATGACATTTGGTTCTGAAATACTGTGGGGCTATACACAGATACATTTAAACTGAAATGGATTTTCTGGACATCTCATCACTCGGTGTTGCTTATCGATATGTTGTTAAAATCGAGCAGAAATTTAAGCACCAGAACAAACAAGAGTTCGGATCTGCAAATCTAAAAGAACCAAAGAATGACAAAGATGACCCTAACAAACAGTCACCCAAAAACCAGTCCAAGCCACATGAAAAGAAGGGTCATGGTAATAAAAAGGACACCAGAAAATGGTGCAATTTCCAAAAAATCCCTTCTCACAACACCAATGAATGTTGCTCAAAACAGTCATTAGTGGCTGAGATCAAAGACAAGGAGTCGAACCCTGATTAAGAATCTGATTATGAAAATACTGGTAAAAGACAGATCATCGACGCATACCCCACTGCTATTTTCACGATCGCAACAATTCATCCAGAAGAACCTCATCTTAGCAGATGTAGTCAAATAGTTGGGATTGTCGACAACACCACACCCACAACCATACAACATCGAGTGGTTTCACCAACGACAAGATCTCTGTGTCAGCCAACAGTGTCGATTTTCATATGGCATCCAAACTTTCAAGGATGAGGTATTATGTGATGTTGCCCCACTGGATGTCTATGATGTTCTCTTGGGCCAACCATATATGTGGAAGCACCATGTTGTTTATGAGTCTCAACCCCGTAGTGTCATTATTTCTCTGGGGGGTCATCTCTACAGAACACCATAGGTAGTTCCGACTACTGTTCCACCTAAACAGTTCTGCAAGGTAGCATCTAATACTACAAAATTCAGCTTCTTCACAATCTGTTCAAAAGGTGAACATAATGATACTGCAACCACTATAGCCTCAGCCCAAGCACCTTGTATCCAACAAAAGTAGGTCGACAAGATTGCAACAAAGTGTAAATATTCCTTCTTCACACGAGAATCTCATGTATCCAGAATGGTTAAAAAGGTCCAACCCTTCCAGCCACATGTTCGTGATAACCTTCCACAAGCTAAGCAACACAACTTCTCCAACAAGGCAAGCAACTCATCAAGATGTAGATTCAACAAACGCTTTTCCCTCCCCCCCAGGAACTCAATGAAATGGAGAGCATTTTTTCGTAAGGAGGAAGGATTTATCTAGGTGGATATCATTGGCCACCCACCTTTTCCAACTGGCTAAAAACAATTTTTTGGCAATTTTGGTAATTTACTATTTTTAGCAGTTTTTAACTTCCGGAGCCATTTTGAGGGCCTAAATGAAGGTTTTTTTGGATAGAGATTCTTAATGATAGATGAAGGCTCTGATTGATTCCCCTAAATGAATCTCCTCGGTGATACCTTTCCAACGAGTTATTGTGCGCCCCAAATGGAGATCATATGCCAAAGTTATGCCCTTGGGAAGTTGATACACCAAACTACCCAAAACGGGGTCCACAGAATTGTTGGCTTTTCATATTTCGAGGTTAGGGTTTTGGATTTTATTTATGATTAAAAGGCCTTTGGAGCCTCATTGTAAAATCATCTTCTTGTGAATGAGAGTAGCCATCACATCTATTCTCAGAGATAAGCTGCCACCATTCTAGCAAGTCTTTCACTATGCATTTTTACAGTCTCTATACATTTATTTCATTAATAGAAATCATGTATTACTGTACCTCTGTGTTTATGGTTGCATCTCTGATACATTTTTTTTATATTATTGGATATCCATGATATCTCTTTGCATTTCTTTATTATATCTCTACTCTCATTTCATGCCAAAAATAATCTAGATCACTCACATTGTCACACTATCACAATACTCTCACATTCTCACACTATCACAATACTCTCACATCGCCACACATTCTCTCACATAATATTGATTATGAGTAATTTAAATTACTTCATTTGTATCACACTCTTGACCTTTCTTTCTCTCTCTCTCTCTCTCGAGTCTATATCCATCTCAGTCTTGACCTCTCTCTATCCCTCTCACACTCACAAACTCTCTCTCTCTACCCCCCTCTTTTTCTTCCTCTCTCTCTCTACCACCCTCTCTGTCTTCCTCTCTCTCTGCCCCCTCTTTGTCCTCCTCTAGTCTCTCCCTCTCACATCAAACATTCTCTCATATAATATTGATTGGGAGGAATTTAACTTACTTCATTTGTATATATCACACTCTTGACCTCTCATATTCTCTTTCTCTCTCTCTCTCCATATCACTAGTATCTACCTCTCTCTTTCCCTCCCACACTCTCCCACACACTCTCTCTCTAGCCTACCCCCCTCTTTGTCATAATATCTCTCTCTTCCCCCCTCTTTGTCTTCATATCTCTCTACCCCCCTCTCTGTCTTCCTCTCTCTCTCTCTCTCTCTTACATCACACATTCTCTCATATACCAGTTGTGAGTACTTTAACTTACTTCATTTGTATATATCACACTCTCGATCTCTGTTCTTCTCTTTCTCTCTCTCCATCTCACTAGTCTTGACCTCTCTCTCTCCCTCCCACACTCTCACACACTCTCTCTCTACCCCACCCCTCTCTTTATATTCATCTATCTCTACCCCACCCCTCTCTCTATCTTCCTCTCTTTCCCTCTCACATCACACATTCTCTATGTCTTCCTCTCTCTCCCTCTTACACTCTCACACATTATCTCATGTAATATTGATTGTGAGTAATTTAACTTACTCCATTTGTATCACACTCTCAACCTCTCTTCTACTCTCTCTCTCTCTCTCTCTCTCTCTCTCTCTCTCTCTCTCGAGTCTCTCTCCATCTCACTCTTGAACTTATAGGGATAGATGGTTCTACTATGGCCAAAGTGGATATAGTTGTTTCTTATGCATAGAGGGGGAGAGGGAGAGAACAATATGAGGGAGGGAGAGTCAACAAGCTGAGTCGTATTTTTATTTTTTAACGACACAATTAGCACATGCCTCGATCTTCCATTTCACCTCTATATACCTCCCTATGTTTTTAATCCTTCCTCCAACCCTCTCTCACCATCTCACTCACAAACTATGATATTTTGATCTATCTCTCTATCTATCCATTTGATTGATCTCAACCTATCATAGTTTTCTAACACACTCTCACACTATCATATTAATCTCACATTTTCACACTACCAAAATACTCATACTCTCACACTATCATAGTACTATCACACTCTCACACATTCTCTCACATAATATTGATTATGAGTAATTTAACTTACTTCATTTGTATCACACTCTTGACCTTTATTTCTCTCTCTCTCTCTCTCTCTCTCTCTCTCTCTCTCTAGTCTATATCCATCTCACTCTTGAATTCATTAACTGGGCGACTGTAATTTGCTTCTGCTGAATGAATTTTTTAGTTTTCCTTTCTTGATGTGGTATTAGAGCATGTCCTAGGGTTGGGGACATTACAATGTGGTATCAGTCCCTAACCGAGAACTTGAGGACCAAACTCTCTCTATGCCTCTCAACCTCTCTCTATCCCTCTCACACTCACAAAATCTCTCTCTCTCTACCCCCATCTTTTTCTTCCTCTCTCTTTACCCCCCTCTCCATCTTCCTCTCTCTATCTCTACCACCCTCTTTGTCCTTATCTCTCTCCCTCTCACATCAAACATTCTCTCATATAATATTGATTGGGAGTAATTTAACTCACTCATTTGTATATATCACACTCTCGATCTCTCTTCTTCTCTTTCTCTCTCTCCATATCGCTAGTATCGACCTCTCTCTCTCTCCCTCCCACACTCTCTCTCTACCCTGACCCCCTCTTTGTATTATTATATCTCTCTACCCCCATATTTGTATTCATATCTCTCTACCCCCCTCTCTGTGTTCCTCTCTCTCCCTCTCACATGAAACATTCTCTCATATATCAGTTGTGATTAATTTAACTACTTCATTTGTATATATCAAACTCTTGATATCTATTCTTCTCTTTATCTCTCTCCATATCACTAGTCTTGACCTCTCTCTCTCCCTCCCACACTCTCACACACTCTCTCTACCCTACCCCCCTCTTTGTCTTACTCTCTCTCTCTATATCCCCCTCTCTGTCTTCATCTATTTCTACCCCACTCTCTGTCTCCATCTCTTTCCCTCTCACATCACACATTCTCTATGTCTTCCTCTCTCCCCCTCTTACACTCTCACACATTCTCTCAAGAAATACCGATTGTGAGTAATTTAACTTACTCCATTTGTATCACACTCTCAACCTCTCTTCTACTCTCTCTCTCTCTCTCTCAAGTCTCTCTCCATCTCACTCTTGACCTTATTGAGATAGATGGGTCTACTAGGGAGGAAGTGGATATAGTTGTTTCTTATGCATAAAGGGGGAGAGGGAGAGAACAAGTTGAGGGAGGGAGAGAGCCAACAAGCTAAGCCAAATTTTTCATTTTTTAACAACACAGTTATCACATGCATCGATCTTTAATTTCACCTCTATATACCTCCCTATATTTGTACTCCTCCCTCCAAACCTCTCTCTCCATATCACTCACAACCTATGATCTTATTCTTTGTCTCTCTATCTATCCATGTCATTGATCTCAACCTATCACAGTTTTCTAACACACTCTCACATTATCATTGTACTCTCACATTGTCATGCTATCATAGTACTCTCACACTCTCACACTATCATGGTACTCTCACACTCTCACACATTCTCTCACATAATATTGATTATGAGTAATTTAACTTAATTCATTTGTATCACACTCTTGACCTTTCTCTCTCTCTCTCTCTCTCTCTCTCTCTCTCTCTTGAGTCTATATCCATCTCACTCTTGACCTCTCTCTATCCCTCTCACACTCACAAAATCTCTCTCTCTACCCCCTCTTTTTCTTCCTCTCTCTCTACCCCCCTCTCTATCTTCCTCTCTCTCTACCCCCCTCTCTATCCTCCTCTCTCTCCTTCTCACATCAAACATTCTCTCATACAATATTGATCGGAATTAATTTAACTTACTTCATTTTTATATATCACACTCTCAACCTCTCTTCTTCTCTTTCTCTCTCTCCATATCACTAGTATCTACCTCTCTCTCTCTCCCTACCACACTCTCACACACACTCTCTCGCTAACCTGACCTCCTCCTTGTCTTACTATATCTCTCTACCCCCATCTTTGTCTTCATATCTCTCTACCCCCTTCTCTGTCTTCCTCTCTCTCCCTCTCACATCACACATTCTCTCATATATCAGTTGTGAGTAATTTAACTTAATTCATTTGTATATATCACACTCTCGACCTCTGTTATGTGCTTTCTCTCTCTCCATCTCACTAGTCTTGACCTCTCTCTCTCTCCCTCCCACACTCTCACACACTGTCTCTCTACCCCAACTCCCTCTTTGTCGTATGCTCTCTCTGTCTACCCCCCTCTTGGTCTTCCTCTCTTTCCGTCTCACATAACACATTCTCTATGTCTTCCTCTCTCTCCCATTCTCTGATGTACTATCGATTGTGAGTAATTTAGCTAACTCCATTTGTATCACACTCTCAACCTCTCTTCTACTCTCTATCTCTCTCTCTCTCTTGAGTATCTCTCCATCTCACTCTTGACATTATAGGGATGGACGGGTCTACTAGGGTCGAAGTGGATATAGTTGTTTCTTATGCATAGAGGGGGAGAGGGGAGAACAAGTTGAGGGAGGGAGAGAGCCAAAAAGTTGAGCTGGATTTTTTTATTTTTTAATGACACAGTTAGCACATGCCTCGATATTCCATTTCGCCTCTATATACCTCCCTATGTTTGTACTACTCCCTCCAACCCTCTCTCTCTCCATCTCACTCAAGACCTATGATCTTCTGCTCTCTCTCTCTCTCTATCTATCCATGTCATTGATCTCAACCTATCACAGTTTTATAACACACTATCATAGTACTCTCACATTGTCACACTATCATAGTACTCTCACACTCTCACACTATCACAGTACTCTCACACTCTCACACATTATCTCACATAATATTGATTATGAGTAATTTAACTTACTTCATTTGTATCACACTCTTAAACTTTATTTTTATCTCTCTTTCTTGATTCTATATCCATCTCACTCTTGACCTCTCTCTATCCCTCTCAACCTCTCTCTATCCATCTCACACTCACAAACTCTCTCTCTCTCTCTCTACCCCCCTGTTTTTCTTCCTCTCTCTCTACCCCCCTCTTTGTCTTCCTCTCTCTCTACCCCCCTCTCTGTCCTCCTATCTCTCCCTCTCACATCAAACATTCTCTCATATAATATTGATTGGGAGTAATTTAACTTACTTCATTTATATATATCACACTCTCAACCTCTCTTCTTCTCTTTCTCTCTCTCTCCATATCTCTAGTATCGACCTCTCTCTCTCTCCCTCCCACACTCTCTCTACCCTAAACCCATATTTGTCTTACTATCTACCTCTACCCCCCTCTTTGTCTTAATCTCTTTCTAGACCCCTCTCTTTTGTCCTCTATCTCCCTCTCACATCACACATTCTCTCATATATCAATTGTGAGTAATTTAAATTACTTCATTTGTATATATCACAATCTCGACCTTTGTTCTTCTCTTTATCTCTCTCTATCTCACTATTATTGACCTCTCTCTCTCTCCCTCCCACACTCTCACACACTCTCTCTCTACCACAACCCCCTCTTTGTCTTACTCTCTCTCTCTCTCTCTACCCCCCTCTTTTTCTTCCTCTCTTTCCCTCTAACATCACACATTCTCTATCTTCCTCTCTCTCCCTCTTACACTCTCACACATTCTCTCATGTAACATCGATTGTGAGTAATTTAACTTACTCCATTTGTATCACACTCTCAACCTATTTTCTACTCTCTCTCTCTCTCTCTTTCGTCTCTCTCCATCTCACTCTTTTCCTTATAGGGATAGATGGGTCTACTAGGGAAGAAGTGGATATAGTTGTTTCTTATGCATAGAGGGGGGAGAGGGAGAGAACAAGCTGAGGGAGGGAGAGAGCCAACAAGTTGAGCTGTATTTTTCATTTTTTAATGACACAGTTAGCACATGCCTAGATATTCCATTTCACCTATATATACCTCCCTATGTTTGTACTCCTCCCTCCAACCCTCTCTCTCCATCTCACTCACAACCTATGATCTTATGCTCTGTCTCTCTATCTATCCATGTCATTGATCTCAACCTATCATAGTTTTTTAACACAATCTCACACTATCATAGTACTCTCACACTATCACAGTACTCTCACACTCTCACACATTCTCTCATGTAACATTGATTATGAGTAATTTAACTTACTTCATTTGTATCACACTCTTGACCTTTATTTCTCTCTCTCTCTCTCTCTCTCTCTCTCTCTCTTGAGTCTATATCCATATCACTCTTGACCTCTCTCTATCCCTCTCAACCTCTCTCTATCCCTCTCACACTCACAAACTCTCTCTCTCTCTCTCTCTCTACCCCCATCTTTTTCTTCCTCTCTCTCTACCCCCCTCTTTGTCTTCCTCTCTCTCTACCCCCCTCTCTATCCTCCTCTCTCTCCCTCTCACATCAAACATTCTCTCATATAATATTGATTGGAAGTAATTTAACTTACTTCATTTGTATATATCACACTCTCAACCTCTCTTCTTCTCTTTCTCTCTCTCAATATCGCTAGTCTCTACTTCTCTCTCTCCATACCACACTCTCACATACTCTCTCTTTCTTTACCTCGACCCCCTATTTGTCTTACTATCTCTCTCTACCCCCCTCTTTGTCTTAATCTCTCTCTACCCCGACCCCCTATTTGTCTTACTATCTCTCTCTACCCCCCTCTTTGTCTTAATCTCTCTCTACCCCCCTCTTTGTCTTCATCTCTCTCCCTCTCACATCATACATTCTCTCATATATCAGTTGTGAGTAATTTAACTTACTTCATTTTTATATATCACACTCTCGACCTTTCTTCTTCTCTTTCTCTCTCTCCATCTCACTAGTCTTGACCTCTCTCTCCCTCCCATTCTCTCACACACTCTCTCTCTATCCCACCCCCCTCTTTGTCTTACTCTCTCTCTCTCTACCCCCCTCCTTTTCCTCATATATCTCTACCCCCATCTTTGTCTTCCTCTCTTTCCCTCTCACATCACACATTCTCTATGTCTTCCTCTCTCTCCCTCTTACACTCTCACACATTCTCTCATGTAATATATATTGTGAGTAATTTAACTTACTCCATTTTTATCACACTATTAACCTCTCTTATACTCTCTCTCTCTCGAGTCTCTCTCCATCTCACTCTTGGCCTCTCTCTATCCCTCTCACACTATCACAAACTCTCTCTCTACCCCCCCTCTCTCTACTTCAATCTGCTCTTTGTCTTACTCTCTCTCTCTATCACCCTTTATGTCTTCCTCTATGTCCCTCTCACATCACACATCCTCTCATATATCAATTGTGAGTAATTTAACTTACTTCATTTGTATATATCACACTCTCAACCTCTCTTCTACTCTTTCTCTCTCCATCTCACTAGTCTCGGCCTATCTCTCTCCCTCCCACACTCTCAAACAATCTCTCTCTACGGTGTGCCCCTCTTTGTGTTACTCTCTCTCTCTCTCTCTACCCTCTCTCTGTCTTCATCTATCTCTACCCCCCTCTCTATCTTCCTCTCTCTCTCTCTTACATCACACATTCTCTCTATCTTCATCACTCTCCCTCTCACACTCTCACACATTATATTTATCTTCCTCTCTCTCCCTCTCAGACTCTCACACATTCTCTTTATCTTCCTCTCTCTCCCTCTCAGACTCTCACACATTCTCTTTATCTTCCTCTCTCTCCCTCTCAGACTCTCACACATTCTCTCATGTAATATTGATTGTGAGTAATTTAAATTACTTCAT
>SNQJ01S0016638.1:47643-64347 GCA_010110895.2 Picea sitchensis
TGGGAGGATGAACACATACACCCTAGAAAAGAATGGGAGAACTCATATGTTTCTTCCAATCAAAGATAAGGAAGTGAAACCTGAAGTAAGTAACGTTGTACTTCTCATGAGTGGGAAGGAACTCCTTACCAAGGTCAAGAAGAAGGAAGAACCGTAGTTCATTGTGGTTAGGAAACCAAGAATTGTTCTGACTAGCACAAGAGTGGGCGATTTACCAGAAGAAGTTCAGGAACTGCTGGAAGAGTTCGTTGATATAGTAGTGGACGAACTACCTCATTCATTGCCACCAATCAGAAGTGTGAGTCACCATATTGATCTCATACCAAGAGCTAGTTTTCCAAATAAAGCTGCATACAAATTAATGCCGCAAGAGAATGAAGAGGTCAAAAGACAAGTCCAGGAGTTGTTGGACAAGGGATTGGTCAGGGAAATCTTGAGCCCATGTGTTGTTCCAAAAGTACTTAGTTTGAAGAAAGACAGAGGCTGGAGGATGTGTACTGACTCGAGGGCGATAAAAAAGATAACCATCAGATACAGATTTCCATTGCCAAGGATGGATGATCTGATGGATTGCTTGAGTGGAGAAAAGTATTTTTCAAAGATTGATTTGAAAAGTGGTTATCACCAGATTCGCATGAGAGAAGGTGATGAATGGAAGATAGCCTTCAAGACTAATGAGGGGTTGTATGAATGGCTTGTTATGTTGTTTGGCTTAAAAAATGCACCAAGTACCTTTATGAGGTTGATGAACGAAGTCCTGAAATAATTCATCGGGAAATTTGTCATTGTGTATCTGGATGACATACTGATTTTTAGTAAAACAATGGCAGAGCATCTGAAGCATTTGGCTACAGTGATGCATAAATTACAGTAGGAGAAGCTGTTGATAAACATGAATAAATCCTCGTTCATGAAGACATAGCTCATTTACTTGGGATTTGTTATTTCTGTAGACAAATTAAGGATGGATCCAGATAAGGTGGAGGTAATTAAGAATTGGCCATCACCGAAGAATATATTTGAGGTGAGAAGTTTTCACGGATTGGCTAGTTTTTACCGGAAGTTCATCAAGAATTTCAACGGAATTAGTGCAGCAATGATGGATACAGTGAAGAAAATACATAAGTCTTTTCACTGGACAGAAGAGGCTGAGAAGAGTTTTAATCTATTGAAGAGGAAAATTACGGAACAACCAATTTTGGTGTTGCCGGATTTCCGAAAGACATTTCAAGTGAAATGTGATGCAAGTGGATTTGTAATAGGGGCAGTCTTAAGTCAAGAAGACAGACCGACAACATATTTTAGAGAGAATTTGAATGAAGCGAAGGTGAAGTACTCCACATATGACAAGGAATTTTATGCTATAATTCAGACGTTGAAGAAGTGGAGACACTATTTGGTTCCAAAGGAGTTTGTCCTATACGGTGACAATCATGCACTGCAGTTTGTGATTCAACAGGAGAAGTTGAGTCAGAGACATGTAAAATGGGTTGAATATATGCAAAATTTCACTTTTCTGATTGAACATATTTCTGGTACCGCTAACAAAGTTGTTGATGCTTTGAGCAGGAAGTGTTTGCTATTGCAGGAGTTCAAAGTCAAAATGTTGGGTTTTGATGACCTCAGGGACATGTACAGAGATGATCCAGATTTTAAAGAGGCATATGAAGCAGTTGAGAATCCAATTCTGAGAGATAGAAGCAAATGGATAGAATACATGATCCAGGAAGGATTACTATTTAAGGGTAATCAACAATGTATTCCAAAATGCTCCATGAGGGAGAACCTGCTGAAGGAGAAGCACATTGGAGGATTAGTAGGACACTTTGGTCATGAAAAAATGTTCACAAAGCTGAATGAGTCATATTTTTGGCTAGGAATACGAGCCGACGTCAAAATATTTGTAGATAAATGCAGAATTTATCAGCATTCAAAAGGAAAGACACAAAATGCAGGATTTTATCAACCATTGCCCATACCTGAGAGGCCGTGGGATGCAATCATCATGGATTTTATATTGGGGTTGTCGAGACCACAAAGAAGTTTTGAATCAATCTTTGTGGTGGTGGATAGATTTTCTAAGATGGCACATTTCATTCCATGTCAAAAAACCATCGACACAACTCACATTGAAAACCTGTTTTTCAAAGAAGTCATTCGACTTCATGGCTTACCAAGGAGCATAGTTTCGGATAGAGATACGAAGTTCATAGGACACTTTTGGAGGATGTTGTGGAAGAAGCTCGAAACTAACTTGTCATTTAGTTCATCTTATCATCCTTAGACGGATGGATAGACAAAAGTCATAAACATGAGTCTGGGAGACTTGCTAAGGAGCCTGGTGACAGAACACCACAGCCAGTGGGACAACATATTACCACATGCAGAGTTTTCGTATAATGAATCAGTTAACATAAGTACAGGGTAGATTCCATTTCAGATTTTCTATGGCATGCAACCGAGGGGAATTTCTGAATTGAGAGATTCAAAACATAATGTGACTAGGAGTGCTAGTGCAGGAGATTTTGCAGAAGCGATGAAGGAACTTCACAGTTAGGTGAAGGAGCGCTTACAGAATTCAAGCCAGGAGTATAAACACAAGGAAGATCAACACAGAAGACAACTTCAATTTGAAGTTGGTGACTTGATTCTGGCACATCTGAGAAAGGAAAGGTTCCTAAGGGGAACATATAATAAACTGAAGATGAAGAAAATCAAACCATGCAAGGTCTTGAAGAAATTCGGGACAAATGCTTATGAGATTGAATTACCCGATGGGATCGAAATTTATTCGATATTCAATGTCTCAGATTTGTACCCATACAAAGCTGAGGAATCAAGAACAAATGATGAATAGTCATAGGTTCAGTGGAAAAAGCAGATGCCAATTGCAGAAAATCCACAGATAGAAAGCATACTAGACAAAAGAATTAGCAAAGAGACTAAAAGAAAACAATACTTTGAATACTTGGTCAAATGGAAAGGACATCCAGTTGAATATGCCATCTGGGAGAATGAAGCAATGATTTAGAAGCATGGATAGACCATGCAAGAGCTCATGGACAGGAGCCCATGAAAATTTTCAAGCGAGGGAGTATGATGCAGGAGCATCGCCAATGTCAAACAAGCGTGGGGCAAGCGCAACACATTTTGAGCACATGATAAATTGTTTAAAACTTTTGAAGATTGGATGCGCCAAACTTAAATGTGATAGTTAAAGAGAGGCGTACTTATATATTGTAAAGGACCTTGAGTGATCCGCTCTCATCCATAGTAGGTAGAAAGCATTTATGTTAGTAGGTAGCTTTAAATTCTCTGATGAGATAGTTTTAGGAGTGGAGGGAAAATGGATATAGACACCCTCAATGTGTATTGTAACCTTATTAGAAGAGAGCATAGAAGAGAAGTAGAGTGTTGTGTAGTAGACCCCATATACAAAAGATCTGGATTAATACAAAGAAACTATGAATCATACTCATGGTGTTCATATCTTCTTTGTGTATGCATCTTTAAATGTTATGCTCATGAATGTTTTAATCTTTCTGTCATGCAATTGCTTTTATGCTATGTATGAATGATTTCTTGTTGAATATTTGAAATCTGAGAGGAAAGGGAAGTGAAATGAGTTTCAATTGTTTCTCTGCCTGAGCAAGAGTTCCTGCAAAGAGTGCAGTTGAATTGTCCGCAAGGAGTGCGTTGACAAAAGGTTCAGAGGTTCATCTCTGAAAGCTTAGGAGAGATAGCGTTTTTTCTCATATCCACACAGAGGTGCAGGTAGGCACAGGAGCTATGCAAGGGGGTGCAGGCTGAGGAAAAACTCAAATTTTTGAACCTGACCAAGGTATTGAGAAACTGTTGCTGCAGAGTGTGCACAAGGTCGAAGAGCATTCAACACTTCAAGTGTTTGGAGGTTGCCGCAAGGAGTGCGTGCAAAAGTATTTTTTTGAGACTTGAAGTTGTGAGGTGTAGGCAACACAAGGAGTTGGTGCATATTGAGTGATTAGAAGGCATCGAAGTTTTGTTGCACAGGTGGATAAATTCGGGGAAGAATCCTTGGTTCACTTCGTAGAAATCATCAGGGGGGGAGAAACAGACGGTCATAATTCTCTGTGGAGAATTAGCAAAATCTCGTCCTCCGTTCGATCTGACAAAGAAGCGAGGAGGTTACGATCGTTCCAGAGTTTCAAGCTCAGGAGATCGTGAGCCGTTGGATCCTCACCTAGTTACCTGTCAGCCGTCTGATCCGATAGGATTTGCATGGGGATTAAACCCTCTCAAGCCGAGCGAAGGTCCTGAATAGCATCGAGATATTGAGGCGTCGAAGCTCGGGATATCGAAAATTCAGTGGACAAGAGATCGGGTAAATCCACAGTGGAAACCCCGATACATATTAGAATCGTCCACCTGTTGGGACACATGGCAGGAATCAAGAACCATCGACATATCGGAAGTTTATAGACCAAGAGTTCGAGACCCTTTGAGTCCCGAAATAACGAAAGGATCACAACCGTGGATCACAGGAAGGACACGTGTCACGTGATTATCCAAATCGAAGTTTTGATCATCGAGACTCACATAAGTGAGTGTTTTGGATTTGCAGTTGGAAAATTCCGAGATTTGATCTGAACCATCCATCTTTGAGGAAGCATGGAAACAATCTCGACTTTCGAAAAAAATCCCGAAAGGGGAAAGTCATATCGAGAAATCGGAACTCGAGAGATCGGGGAAATTGAAGACAAATGCATTTCGGCTTTTGAAATCACGAAGTCCCGAGGGAGATCTGGAGCCGTTGGTTTAGTAGATGATCATGACCGTTGATTGTGTCTAAGTCAAAAAGGGGTTCTCAGTCACGTCATATCAGGATTCGGAGAATCGGGGATCCAGAGGACAAGAGGTCACATACTTTTCGACATCAGAAATCCTGAAATCCCGAAAGGTGATAGGACTGCGGTCATATGAAGGGAGGTCATATGGACCCAAAGTCTAGCCCAGGGGACTAGCAAAAGTGAAGCATCACGGGATATCAGAGATCGGGAAATCAGGAAACAAAAGGAAAAGAGTTGTGATATCAGGACTTCGAAACCCCGAAACCCGAAATTCCATTGTCCTGTCGTGAAGAGAACAGTGACCGGGGCCTAGAGGCTACGAGGAGCAGAAGAGACCTGTGGGTCAATTTTTTTTAGAGATTCCAGTGGAGAATCGAAGGAGCCACTCCAGCTCAAGAGAAAAATGAGAACGATCCTTAAAGACCGGGAGGTCAACGCAGAGGCCTTTGTCGAGGCAGAGGGTGCAGTCTGCGTCACCTTGATTCTCTGGATTACGCTCCAAGCATTTTCTTCCCTTTGGTCTTGCACTTCTTGCAGAGTGCTTGGAACTGCTTGTAGTTCTAGTTCTGCTACTCTTTGTTGGAGCTATTGAATAGCTTCAACAAGCTTCCCCACATGACTCTCCACTGGGTGTTCCTCCATCTGTTCGCAGCCCGTCACAGAGCAAAGAGCTCTAGTGACTTCTTCTTTAATTCCAATATGCTCTGTGAGAAGCTATTCTTTCTCCATCTGGATCTATGCTCTATCCTTTGAAATTTTTTCCTGGAGGTCATCTTTTTCTTGCTGCGCAACCCGACATTGCTGTATGGCTTCCTCTTTTTCTTGATTTAAGGCCTCTGTGGCCTATTATGTTTCCTCCTTGACATGAAAAAGGTGAGCTTCTATCGAGTCTGCTAATCTGCGTAGCTGGGCAGGCTCATCTCTCAACTCTGCTCCTTTTGGTGGTGGTGGCATAGTAGACACTGCACGACTGGAGTAGAGGGCTTGATGTACCCCTTTAAGCTCTGCTACAATCCTATCATACATGGTCTCCTATTTTTCTTCGTTGCGTTGTATAATGTCTTCTGAGGTATCCGATACAACGAAGATGATGAGGTTGATGTCATCCACCGTTAGCACAATCTGAAATGGTGGTTTATTGGATTTTGAATTCTTCCGCGATGTAGGTTTCTTGGGGGAAACCTTTCTTTTCTTGGATGTCTCAACTTCATCAAGGGGGTCTCTAGGCGGTGTTACTTCACCTTGCTCTGGTTTGTCTTCTTTCTCGTCATTCTCTTCCTTGTCTACTTTGTCACCTCATCCCCCTCCAAGTGAATCTGAAGCAATTTATTCTGATGCACTGTTCAGCTTTTGTACCTCTTCCTTATTTTTCCTTATGCTACTGTTGGGTGCATCATATTCTTCGTGAGTGGCCACAGGACTGTCGATGAGGTTGGGGTCAGAATTATTCCTGGTCGATTGGTATAAGGAACTCTGTGGGCCATTCCTTATTTATTTCTTCCATGTCCTCCTCAGTGAGCTTATAGTAGGATTGAAGCTCTTCTTTATGTTCATATCCTCGTGCAGTGATATAAATAAAATGTCTATTTGCACAAAACTTCACAAATGGCTTGAACCTGTGCAGGGTGTTCAACATGATATGAGGGAAAGACTCAATAGCCCTCATAAACTGCAGGTAATAGGTTTAGAACACCGAATTTTACTGACATTTCTTATCCATGTTTCTCGAGTACCAGAGTGTATTGAACTTCGTTGCTAGGGGTTCAGATGGCTCAATCTCAGGGAAGGTCACTCCTTCTGGCATTTTCCAAGAAATGAAGATGATGAGGATCAACAGCCAGCTGAAATGGAACTCATAGCTCTCATCTTGAGCTTCAAGAAAGTCTTCCTCTAACTGGTTGATGAGGTATCTCATCCAATTCATTTTTATTCCTTTAATGCATTTTCCCGTGAGGTCAACAACAAATCCCATGACCTGCGTGGCTTTGTTCTTCCTTACTAGCTTACCAATGATCAACTGGTAGGATAGGTGCACTGCACCATTCTGGATGGAAAATACCTTGTATCCTCGCTTCCCCTTCTCCACATCGCCATAGGTGTCTTTGATTCTCTCAGCCAGGGCACAATCTGCAGCCTTCCCTGGATAAAAGTATTGTGGGTCTGGTCCTCTCATGCCTAATCCGGTGAGCCGATGGATCAACGCCAGATCTACGATGATGCATCTATCCAGCCACAAATAACCTCCATTGAAGAAAGACAACATGATTTTAACACATGCATTAACCTCCTGATTCCTTACAAAGTGGGGTATCTTCATTATCTTTAGGATGGTGGACCTCGCGATTTACATGGTCCACGCTTGGGGGATGATCTTCGACTTTGTCCCCTTTGTCTTGGTCAAATATTTATGTGGGGAAATCATTCCATAGTTCTTGTGATCTCCCAAGTTGAAGTCACTGATCTTCAATGTCATAATATTTCCCAACTGCAGTCCAACTGTGCATATCCCCTTCGGGAGGTACACAATGATCAAGGTGTAGTCGAAGTCCCTCAGGACACTTTCATGACTAACCGCGCTAGCTAGAGGTGGGATATATTCAGGCATGATAGATGGGATGAGATTCACATTCGCCAAGTCATCACGATGCTTTCTACATTTCTCAGCAGCGGGTCGGCTAGACCAATGTTGCACAGTCGACGAGGATGCTTCCAATCCTCACTTCGATGAAGATTGTATGCCTGCGAACATCACCTCTTCAACCATGAGGTCTATTAGGATCTCTTTGACAAAATTTTCTACTACACTGATGTCATTCGACATGCACGCTCAAGAACAGATATCTCAGGTCGGTAAGCAAATACTCAATGTAATATAACGGGTGTCGAGCTCTAAATAAGAACTACGCGAAAGAAACTAGTTCTCTGTGGGCTCGGATAATCACAATTGGCAAAAGTGTTCTCAGTGAAATGCTCGACGAGATAAATAGACAACGTTGTAACAGACTCTTCCAATGGGAAGGAACACCTCAATCGATGAAATTCCATCTGTTATGGCGCGGTCCCAATGGTCCAATGGAGAACGTTCCGGCAATAACTGTGTTTCTAGACATTCTGATGGTTGGGACGCCTCCAACGGTCATATTTCTTTGTTGTGATTAAGTGCCAATCTTCATTGTTCTGATATCCCGACGAAGTTCCAGTTCTGAAAACCTTCCTTCTACAAAGTCCTCTATGGAACTTCCTACAATTTTTCTAACTTTGCTTTCTTCTTGTTGAGATTTCTCACTTTCTTTCCTGTGATTTGAGTCACTAGTTTCCTCTTTCCATCATTTTTCTTATCTCCTCTTGGCATAGTAAATTCACATTGTGGAGGGTCTTTCATAGGGTTTGAGGGTAATACTTCTCTTTATGGGGTAGGTTCTCTACTCTCCTGTATGGAAAAGGGTTTCAAGTCTTCCTGTGTTCTTTCAACTTCGACAGGTAGGTCTCTAGTCCTTAGTAGCTTCTATTTGTCCTCTCGTTCTTCCAGTAAGTGCGCTATTCTCCTAGCCATGAAATCTCTTAGTTCTTCTTTTTCTTTTCTAGAGATTCCTCATCTTGTTTCCTTCGTATCTAATCTTTCTCAACCCAAGTGTTTCCTAGCAAAATAACAAATGGGGCACTATTCTCAACAAACTTAATGACCTCAAATTATTCTTCTGTCGAAGTTCCATGAGAACTCATAGGTATTTGGGTAAGTCTTCCACATAGGATTATCATCTTCCCTTTAAACAATCCTATTCCTCCCAATGAAGGAACCATAGCAGGCTTTCCCAAAATTTACCAAGTTCTTTTTGTCATGATATTCACCTGTGTTTCCTCATCCATGACACAATCTATGTCAAAGTCTCCTATTCTTGTTTCTATGCACTCCTTCTCTTTTAAGACCTGTAATAATTTGATGTCTCTGTGATCATTCAATGTTTCTTTCTTCTGTACTAATACAGTCTCTAATTCTTTATGGTTCTTGAGCATATTCTTAGTCTCTTGACCTTCCTCATGGTCTTCTTGTCTCATGTTCATCTTTTCAACTTTAGCAATCATTCTAGGGAAGTCTAAAACTTCATGTCCAGTAGCCTTACAACAAAGGAAAATAGGACCTTAACCATGGCATTCCTTAGCAAGATGTATCGATATTCTACAATTATAACAAAGAGTCAATCCTCTCTTTCTCTTGAATGATCCCCAACCTTTCTGGTACTGTGCACTGCGATCACAATGGTGGATCTACAAAAAATTCTTTCTAGGACCCTACATCCAGTTGTTAGTCCAACAGTTCTTTCTATGCATAGGAATACCATATCTTTCACTAGTTCTATCAGACCTATTCATATCAAATCTTCTTTCTTCTAGCTGTGTCATAGTTTTCAGACTAGGATAAAATCTATCAAACATATCTAGATCCATTCTTTCGAAACAAAAATTTTCATTTATCTTACCTTTATCAGAAAAAAAATCTTTTAAGATCTTACCTATTTTCTTCATATCGGGATTCTTTTCTTAGCACAGAGCTTCGTAAGTCAAGTAGAGTACTGTGCACTAAAGCAACATGTCTATGCACATATCTTTCTCTTTTCTTTAGTTCCCAACATTCACAGTTTTAGGTCCTGACAACGAAACCATTTGTTTACACAGGGGAAGACCTAGGGTTCAACGCTTCAACAATGCACCAACAAAACCCTAATTACCGGCCCTTCCAACAACACCTGCGAAGAAGATGACATCTCACCTGAGGTAGAGGCAGGGGTGGTTGCAGGACTCAAGTGTATACAACCTAGATGGGACATAGATCTGTGATCATAGTACTTAATAGAGCACTTAACAATTAACATTCATTAATATTTAAATCTTATCCACTTCGGAGGAGAAAACCATAATTACAGAAAAACACAGTATTCAACAAGATCTAACACACCCAAGCACTTAACATATAGAAATAGATCAAATCTAGCATTCATTCACATCAATAAGCACTAATATACTATATCATATGCATCTAACATATATTTCTACACTAAGCATAACTCACATAACAACCATAATGCACAAAGAAACCACAACACATGATATACGTGGTTCACCCCCAGTGTGGGGCTACGTCTACCAACTCTTCTTCTCTTTATTATCTTTGTTCAATGCATAGAGACACAAAACCCACTCCGCATAGGACATGAGATCTGCACACACCTCGCCACATCCTCCTTCCCCGAGTTAGGTCACAACACAAAGCCTTCTTACACAGTCTACACACTAGCTTCTTACATTCACTTGCACTTAGCTCTACAAGTATTAACACATAGTATGCACAAAGCCTCTAGCTCTACACTAAGCCACAAACATTCACTACTACTACTACTACTACTACTACTTTCTTATATCGCCTAGATATCTGTTTATACATTGCAAAAGGGGCCTAAACATGGGTAAACTAATGAGCCAACATCCCATTCCTGTTACACAAAACCCTAAACCCAAATTTCCCTAAAAAGGGGCCTATATCCTGCGATCTCTGCTCTTCCTGGCACTCCGCCTTCAACCAGCCTGTCAAAGTCCCAAAAATGGTCAAACATGACCAAGGTTATCCAAAACTTGGTCAAGTGACAACATGTGGTTATTCTACTTATTACACCCTATCCGTGTATCCTTGGTCTGGCATGCCAGTTCCTATAAACAATTTTCCCATGGAGGGTCCACATATATCCTCAGGTATTTCATACGAAGGGAACCATTTTTATGGTACATGCTACCCTCTTCATGGAACCCCTTCACATGGGGGAACCATATATCCTCACTTGAATAATCCTTATCATACTTTTGTCTCTTCACAAACATCTTCTTCAGTGATGATGACTATACAAAACTCTATGGATAAATTAGGAAGAGGATACTACCTTTCCGGACAGGGACGGGGTGTAAACCAAGATTCTTCCTGGTCTGCAATGTCTCAAAACCAATATTTCTTGGGACCTTGGTCTCAAATGCCACAACTCACCACCATTGCTAGTCTAGTCACTGCCGTTCATACTAGAGCTCCATCACCAAATTCTACTAGTCACATTGGAGATTGGTTGACAACCTTTGAAAGTCACATTGTAGACCAGCAACCAACCACTGCTAGTCATGCTCGGGGAATCACTCTAGTCTCCATGAGTCATATCGATATCAAATTTCCAACCTCTGTACATCATGTGGGAGATGAACCTCCATCCTCTACTAGTCACGCTGAGAGCATGTCGTGAGCCATTGTAAATGATGCTAGGGGCAGTCATATGATTGAGAAGCCTAGACGTGTCAGATGTAAGCCCAAGTTCCTTTGCAGTACTTGTCAAGGAGATCACCTTACTCATTTGTGTCCTACTACTGCTGGGATACTGAAATCATGGTTCTCATTTGGGGGCCCTTCGATTTCTAAGTCGTCTGTGGTTTCCCCACATTTTGTTTCTCCTTTGATTGACATGAAAGTCATGTCGATGCAATCATCACCTGGCCACACTCCCATTTTTTAGGGTGATGCGTCTCCTAGCATTGTTTCCATGCATACTATTCAACCCACAGTTGAAGAAGTGGTCACACCGGTGTAATATCTGGTAAATCCAACTCTTCTTTTGGAGGGTGATGCTTCCTTCAACCATGCCATTATCATTTCTAGTACTGCACCTTCTGAACAAGAGAGAGTTTTACTCTCCCTGAGTACTCTCCCTCCAAGTCCTGGAGAGGTTCCCTTTGACTAGGATGGTCTTGTGGGGTATAAAATGCCTCCTCCTATGTCCTTTCAAGTAAGATATGTTATTCGGTATATCATGGAGAAGGTAACCTCCGCCAATACTTTACCCTCCTTGAATTGGAGAGCTTTGGGTTTTCCCAAGATTGTGTTAGCTATTTGTAATATGCTGACCTTTCACATAAATCTTGTGTGGGAGCCTTGGACTCCCCCATGGCATGCATCCTAGAAACCTTTCAACGAGTTTGATTTAATATATTTTCCTACTCGTCTTCAAAAAGAGAAAATATTGTCGAGTGAACTTGTCTCTTTCACACTCGTAAATTGGATTTGAAACGACATATATTTGGTGCAAGTTTATCTCTTTTTCAAACCAAGTAGACTAAGATTACGAAAAAGGACATTTTTTGGCATTAAGTTGTGATTGCATCTCATTCCCTTGCTTGCAGTATTGATCCTATTTTCGGTTCTCGCTTTGCACTATAAATCAATTTCCTCAGCAGTTTTTCATCCTCAACCAAGCAGAGCCTTATTTATATCCTTCACAACTTGACACCCTATACCCAGGAGGGAACATTCCCCCAAGTGTCCATCTCCCACATGCACCTCCTTTCATTAAGGA
This sequence comes from Picea sitchensis, assembly GCA_010110895.2. Taxonomy (NCBI): domain Eukaryota; kingdom Viridiplantae; phylum Streptophyta; class Pinopsida; order Pinales; family Pinaceae; genus Picea; species Picea sitchensis. The sequence continues at coordinate 59,852 of SNQJ01S0016638.1, forward strand.
TAGGTATGTTACACTGTTGGAACTAGTTTTTATTACTTGTGACACTTATTTCCTCCTCTGTATAAGAGCATTCATTTGAATATGAAAAAACAAAAAAATATGGGTAGGAAGGGAGTATTATCTTATATTAGAAGCAATCGTGTTTCCTTTGAACAATGCAAATTTTTTTTTACTCCACTTGTCATCATAATGTTGGGTTTAGCATGAACTTAGGAAGCTGAGATCATTACATAGAATTTACTTCTCTTATTGGTTACTCTTCCAGTCCCTATGGAGAGTTTGATTGATGCCTCCTGCATCTCAAAGTTTCATCATTGAGTCTATGCTACCGGAGTCTTCATATGTCTCATGCTCATGTTCAAAGGATATCTATCAACCTATGTTGGCCATTCCTAAGAACTCTTGACTTTGCATGTTGGCCATACCCTCAGTTTTTCTCAGAATCACATGAAGTTGTAGTCCTATTGCACACCCTGGTCCTACTTTCCTCATTGGTAGGTAACCTTGAACCCAACAGTCAACATTTCATCATTGGTAATTGAATGGGTGGTTTCCCTTGCGTTCGACGACAATAAATCTATTCATACATTGGGATTCATGTAGTGTCTTGGATTCCATTATCCATATTGGTGGTTTCCTCACCTTTGTCATCATTTTTCCTCATTGGATTTTATTAAGAGGGTCATTTTCATGTACCACTTTCACCTGGCACACAAAAAATACGCACAGGGTCATTGGTTCATGAACATGTTCTTTGCTTGTTTTCCTCCAAATCATCAAGCTCTTGCTTTTTACCTCATGATGAATGATGAGAGATGCCTTAATTATCTCTTTTCAACGGGTTTGCTTCATCGAATTCAGCTCATCTATTCTAGAGACGATACCTAGATTCATATGAGTACCTAGAGGCTTGCATTCACTAGTGGTAGGTTCTCTCGCCATCGATAGGTTGGTATACATCAATGCCTCCTAATCGATGGATTCTTCAAGTGTTTGAGCCCGAATCCTTTATTCCCACTTGTAATAATGTAATCGATTCCTTGATACCTACTTTAATCATCAATAGGTTGTCTCATGTTTTTAACGGTATACCTCAATGACCAGTAATCAAATGAAGTCTCATTGTGTTTGACCTCAACTCCTTTATTCACATGATGTAGACTTGCACCTTTGGCAGATTGTGTAGAATAATTGAAGACATCAGTTTATAGTCACATATTTCTTGAGTTGTTACTACCTTTCATGGGAACAATACCTATATGACTTCAGTGATCATGGGAGATCATATTGTACTCCATTGTATACATATATCTTCAGATTTATTTTGAGACTGGTTTTACTGGGCCTTATTCATGACTATGACATCCTTTGGAATGTAGCCACCTTTGTATTTCCTATTCATGGAAATGGACAATTGTTTGGTATATTTTCACATGGATATGCAATGTAATTCAAATTAGCAACCAAGTATGCAAAGTTAGTATAGATTGTAATAAGAAACTAGTTCTTCCAGCTAGATCCCCATTGCTCCACTTCTAGGTTTTTATAATGTATTTCAACCATTGCAGATACTCCTTTGACCTCACACATTACAGGGCATCTGTTATAGCAATATTTGCCTCACCTTATGCAATCTTTCACATAGGGCCTTTTTCCATTTCCCTATGCAGACTTGAAATCCCTTTTTTGCAAATCATAGAGTTAAAACCATGTTTTTTCCACATATATGTGCCCTACATATATTACAACATGTGTATACACAGTTTGCACCACTACAGCCCACATACATAAGGATTTGTGCCCAAAATTAAAAAATGGTGTTGGGTTTCCATGTCACGTCACAAGATCAATGATCCTTGGCCTTCCATATACTAGAAACGTTCCGACTTGACCCTTCAGATCCACTTAAATTCTACAAATGGGCCAAATCCGAGCTATGGAAAAGAGGAGAAAGAATTCAACTTTGAGAGAAAATTTACTCTTGAGAAACTATTCACTTCACATTGATCCTGCATCCCTTTGTCCTTTAAGTCTGAACAGATTGTTCATCCCCCAATCTCTTCCCTTATTGATTGAGAAACTCATTGTCTCTCTTCTATGAGATTTCCTTTGGTGGAGGATTGAAGTGGTGGAGGCCCATATGGAAGGAACTCAGTTTCTCGGTTCCAAACCGTGTCGACATGGAAGTTTGTAACTCATTCACTTCTGTTGATTACTTGTTAATAGAAATACTATTTTCTCATCCAATTGATATCTTGCGAATATTAGATTTTTTATTCCATGGGCATATTTGTTATGAATATTGATGGATTATGCTATTGAATGGGATAACATTATCTAGTATCACCATATGCTTGCGTTTATTGGTTGTTGAGGACTAGTTGGAGGTATATTTCTTTGGGTCAAGTGCTCAATGGTGGACTTCATCGAACGTCTGGACGAGGTATGACTTTTATCTTGTCTTTCTATAATATTTGTTTATATAGCATACTTGATATTAGAGTCTATTTATGCGGTCATTTCCATTTGTTGTGGTTTACCCCTAGACATAGAAAGAGTTTCCTGATAACAACACTATCACACACTCTCTATATGCCCCCCTCTTTATCTTCCTCTCGGTCTACCCCTATCTCTATCTTCCTCTCTCTCCCTCTCACACTCACACATTCTCTCATATATCAATTGTGAGTAATTTAAGTTACTTCATTTTTATATATCACACTCTCACCCTCTCTTTTACTCTCTCTCTCCATCTCACTAGACTCTCTCTCTCTCTTTGTCTTCCTCTCTCTCCCTCTAACATTATTTTGTATATATATAATACAAATTGTGAGTAATTTAACTTACTTCATTTGTATCACATTCTTGACCTCTCTCTCTGTCTCTCTGTTGGCAAATATTGAACAAGCAACGAATGTGTGTTGATGGTTGTTGTCATTGATGGCAACAGCGGAGATGGCAGGATATGAAGGATAAAACCACTTGGGGTTTCGGACGTAAGAGCTCAGGAGGTACAGCATTGAAGAAAACACGCGCAACAAGATCTTACAGAGAAGAAGGAAGACAGAGATCCAGTGACCGTTGGATTCCATTCAAATTTCCCGAAAGGCCGACAACCGTCAGATCTGCAAAATTTGTGAAGGAGATAAGTCATCGGAGATTCAGGGATCGGGAGTTTATAATGTCCAATCCACTTGACATCGAAAACTCCAAAATTGTGATATGCGATTTCGCGATGTGATTGCAGCCGTTAAATCAAGCAGAGATCGAGACCATCCACTTGTAGACAAGAGGCTTCATCGGAGTTTAGGGGATCGGGGTTTCAATATGCAAAGAAAACAATGCAACGAAAATCCCGATTTCGCGATATGCGAAATCCCGACTGAATCTGCACCGTCAGATCAACATGAGATCTAGACTGTCGATCTTATTCACGACAGTAGTCCACATCAACTAGGGACACGTGGCACAACCAGGTAATGACAGGTGGCAGAAATATTCAACAATTCAGACATATGTAAGTCACAAATCAGAATGACACGTGGCATAATTTAACACGTGTCAAACCACGTGTGATGTCAGCAGAGTATCAGGGTTCGGGACTTTGAAATGTCCAAATCACTCGTCAATGAAAACCCCGAAATCGTGAAACACGATATTGCAATTCAATCGCAACCGTTAATGCAAGATCACACTAGGACCGTTGATCACAACTCTGTACGGATCGGGGTTCGGGACTTTGAAATGTCCAAATCACTCGTCAATGAAAACCCCGAAATCGCGAAACGCGATATTGCGATTCAATCACAACCGTTAATGCAAGATCACACCAGGACCGTTCATCACAGCTCTGTACGAAATTTCGGGGATCGGGTGGAAGGAGTATGGAGGAATAGGGACCATCGATCAGCAGGGACAGGTGTCGAAGATCAAGGCACCGTCAGCATATTGGACATCGGGAAATCGGAGTTCCTGAGGTCGAAGGAAACGAGAGATCGAAAGTCTCAAAATCTCGACACAATCGGGACCGTCCATCTGAGAGGACGCGTGGCAGGAGATTGGTGTCATCGGCAAAAGTCCCGACAGGAGGTCGCTCATCGGCTAATCGGAAATCGAGATATCGGAGATCCTGGGCACAAAGGTTTTGTGCATTTCGAAATCGCGATCCGCGAAATCCTAATGAGTGGGGTACAGTTGTCAGCACAGCAGCGAAGGAGGATAGAGGCATAGTGGAGGCCAGCTGTTAGCATATGAAAGGAGCGTCGGGATTTGGACGATCGGGAATCACGCGGGTGAATGCATTGATGCATCACAAACCCCGTAGCCCCGATGGGGTTAGGTTGTGGTCATGGATAATGGTCACATGGACCAGGGCTCAGTCAGGAGGGCTGAAGCGCATCGCGAATCGGGAAATCGTGAATCCCGTTGACATAAACATTTTGTCATCGCAAGTGCCGAAACTCCGATGGAGTGATAAGACCAAGGTCGCACGAAGG
>SNQJ01S0016638.1:64397-74917 GCA_010110895.2 Picea sitchensis
CCATATTTTTACTTTCAATATTTCTTGCCACCCTAAATGCATTCTCCAATGATTTGGGTTCCCAAAGGAGAACCTCATGTTGAATGTTATCCCTTAAAGTTCCTATGAATACATCAATCAAGTGCTCATCTGGAATATCTGTTACCTTTATATTCAATTTTTCGAATTTCTCAATGTGCTTTGTAACTGAACCCTTTTTCTTGAGATTTATCAATTGGCTAAAGAAGGTATCGCTCCTTGTATCCTCATAGTGTGCTATAATTTCTTCCATGAAAATTGTCCAAGTGACGAGTGATTTATGAGAACACAGCCATCGATACCATACAAATTGATTGGGTTCTAAATATAAAGAAGCAATTAGTACCTTTTTTGTATGTGGAACATTATGTAGATCAAAGAATTGCTCCATCTGAAGTATCCATGTGATTGGGTCCTTGCCATCAAACTTCCTCATATCGATCTTAGGAATCTGGTTGGTGTTGAACCCAAAATTGGAGTTTCTCCATTCTTGATTCACCTTCCTTATGTCCTCATCATGAATTTCATGGGATACATTTTCGCTTTTAGGTGTCCTCTCTATTAGGAATTTTTTCAATCCTTCCATGATCTCCCCTTTTAAACCATCCATCTTAGTATTTATTGCCTCCAACTTAGCTTCCATTGAATCCATCATCTTTTGTAGTTCATCTTTTGTTACTGTCTACTTTTGTAAATCATTTATGTCCCTATGCATTTCTTCACCTTCATCAATAGTCCAAGTAGGACTGTCTGGAGGCTTATTTGGTGTAGAATTTCCCTTTTCTGGTGGCATGTTGGCCAAGTATCACTTTAAACCTTGATTTTGAGGTGGTTCTGCTAGACAATCTTTCTTTTATTGTATCTCCAAAATTTCGGCCCTTCTGAGTATGGAATTTTCCTTTTTGTAGCTCTCTGATATTTTTACTCTACAATTCCATAGGTATGATCAAAATTGGATGTGCCAAGTGGAATTTATGGTAACTTCCCCACAACTTGCTGATTTTTGTCCTTTCTATGAGATCTCACTTGTAGAACGTGCCCCGCACAAAATAATTGATATAAAATTTTGAAACGCATACCAGAACTACTACGAGCTGTCCAATATCCAATGCAACTAGTATCACTCAATTTGGATACTCTATGAAGAAGTTATGATTTTTTTACCCGGAACACCTGCTTGAGACAAGTCAATAAGACTAGTGAGATACCCTATCTTCCATAGGGTGTATTCACAAATGTAATATGATCAAGATGATGAAATTGTTACCACCAATACCTTACTAATTTCTTTGAATATCCTCTGGATCTTAGAGTCTGAAACGTTACATAATTTTTTTTATAGAGAAAATTTCGTAATGACTCAATTCAGGATGATTCCAAAACCCTATCTTACAAAGGATGTATCTCCTAAAGTGGAAGGCATTAGGAGATGAAATTGTAACCCAATGTACCTTGATCCTTCTACTAAATATCCTCCAATCCGTTCCTTTTGAATAGTTGTAGAAAAATAGTTATAGCGAAAATTACAAGGTGTCTCAGATGTAGCAGCGAAACCCCAAGACCTTGAGCTCTGATACCATATGTTAGGAACCCAATATCAATATATCATAGAAAAACATCAGAATAAGTGCTCAATGCCTTGCAAAAGAGATATTTTTAGATAATAAGCCTATTCAAGGGGGCAACCTCCTTATGCCCACATAAATGTCCAAATACAAGATGATTCCAAATGAAAATGACTCCTTGGTATATATAGGATATTGGGATGTATAATTACAACTAATGGACTTAAACCAACATAAATAAAATAACATTACTAATTTAATATGCCCCAATTAATGGGTAATGAGCCACTATTTAGGTCTTAACATAAACCGGTTTGGGAGATGGTTTATTTTCTCGAGGTTTCGCGACATAATATTTTTTTTATGTTTGAAAAGTATATTTTTATTTGTTATTTGTTTGTATTGTACTTTATTCATATTTTTATTTAATATGTTTTTTATAGTTATATGTAAGGTTATAGGGCCAAAGTGGAGGTAGGTTCCTATGCATGGAGGGTGAGAATGAGAGAACTAGATGGAGGGAGATAGCCAACAAGAGCTGTCTATTTCATTTTTAATGACATTGTTAGCACATGCCTCAGTTTTTCTTGCCACCTAAAATTTGTATACAAGATTCAATTCATTCATGAATTTTCTCATAAGTCAGGGGGATAAGAGGGATACATTAGGTATGGAACATTTGTAGGTATTTATTCATATTATTCATCTAACACATAAAACTCATGCATCCATGATCGAGTTTGCAGTCATGCATGGTCTCTCAATATTTGTCCCAATTAATATTATGCAAGCCCCATAGTGAACAATTGGGACATGTTGGATTAGAATTGAAAGTGATTTGAAGCATACAAAAATGGTTAGAACACTATGTTGAAGGTGTAGGGGTTGTGCCCAGAACCCTAGGAAGAGGTATGAACTTAAGGAGCTTAGATGGGATCAAGTGTGGGGGATATAGAGGTCGAGGTTAAGTTGGGATAGGTATATGAGAGGGAATTATAAGGATAGATGGATCTACTAGGGCCGAAGTGGAGGTATTTAGTTCTTAGTCATAGAGGGGGAGAGGGAGAGAACAAGTTGAGGGAGGGAGATATCCAAAAAGTTGAGCAGTCTTTTTCCTTTTTTAACGACACAATTAACACATGTATCAGTCTTCCATTTCACCTCTATATGCCTCCCTTTCTCTGTAATCCTCCCCCCTCCCTCTCTCTCCATGTCACTCACAACCTATGATCTTCTTATCTCTCTATCTCTATCCATGTAATTGATATCAACCATCACAATACTCTAATACACTCTCACACTCTCACAATATTCTCAGACTCTCACAATATTCTCACACTCTCACACATTCTCTCACATAATATCGATTCTAATTAATTTAACTTATTTCATTTGTGTTACACTTTCGACCTTTCTCTTCCTCTCTCTCTCTCTCATAATTTCTCTCCATATCACTCTCTACTTTTCCTATCCCTCTCACACTCTCTCTNCCCCCCTCTCTGTCTCCTTCTCTATCCCTCTCACATCACATATTATCTCATATAATATTGATTGTGAGTAATTTGACTTATTTAATTTGTATGTATCAATCTCTCTCTCTCTCTCTCTCTCTCTCTCTCTCTCTCCATATTAATAGTCTCAACCTATTTCTCTCCTTACCACACTCTCACACACTATCACTCTACCCCAAACACCTCTTTTCCTTACTCTCTCTCTACCCCACTCTCCGTCTTCATCTCTCTACTCCCGTCTATATATTCATCTCTCTCTCTCTCTCGCATCACACATTATATCTATATTCATCTCTCTCCCTCTCACATCACACATTCTCTCTATATTCCTCTCTCCCTCTCACACTCTCACACATTCTATGATGTAATATCCATTGTGAGTAATTTAACTTCATTTGTATCAGACTCTTGACCTATATTCTACTCTCTCTCTCTCTCGTCTCTCTCCATATCACTCTCGACCTCTCTCTATCCCTCTCACACTATCACACACACTGTCTCTCTACCCCCCCTCTCTATATTCCTTTCTCTCTACCCCCATCTCTGTCTTCCTTTCTCTCCCTCTCACACTCACACATTCTCTCATATATCAATTGTGAGTAATTTAAGTTACTTCATTTTTATATATCACACTCTCACCCTCTCTTTTACTCTCTCTCTCCATCTCACTAGACTCTCTCTCTCTCTTTGTCTTCCTCTCTCTCCCTCTGACATTATTTTGTATATATATAATACAAATTGTGAGTAATTTAACTTACTTCATTTGTATCACATTCTTGACCTCTCTCTCTGTCTCTCTGTNTTGTATCACACTCTCAATCTCTCCTTCTCTCTCTCTCTCTTTCTCTCTCTCTCCATCTCACTCTCGAACTCTCTCTACCCTCCCTCTTTGTCTTCCTCTCTCCCCCTCTCACACTCACATATTCTCTCATATATCAATTGTGAGTATTAATTTAACTTACTTAATTTTTATAAATAATGTTCCCTAAATATTCTCATAAAAAAAGTCACAGTGAAAAGATATCGGTATTAAACCATGACCTAGAGTACCTACACGTATACCATGATGTACACATTGAGGGAGAGAGCTAGCAAGAGTTGTCTTTTTAATTTTTAATTAAATTGTTAGCATGTGCCTCGGTCTTCCCTACCACATGTAATCTATATATGAGATTCATTAAATCCATGACCTAGACTATGAGCTCTACCTAGGCCATAACCTAGAACTACACCTATACCATGACCTAGACAATGGAAATACTATTTCTCTGTCTCCCATTCCCTCTCTCCCCTTGATCCTATGTATAGATTCCACCAATCTCTCACTCCCTCATTCTGATTTCTCGCATGCTCACTCACTCTCTCCCCTTTTCTCCCTCTTCCTCTCGCTTTCTACCCCAAGTAATTCAATTCTCTTTACCACTCTTGATCCAGGTGGATATCGGTGGCCACCCACCTTTTCCAACTAGCTCAAAACAATTTTTTGACAATTTTGGCAATTTACTATTTTTAACAGTTTTAACTTCTGGGGCCATTTTGAGGGCCTAAATGAAGGTTTTTCAAGATAGAGCTTCTCAATGATAGCCAAAGGCACGATTGAGCCCCCAAAATGAATATCCTCAGTGATACCTTTCCAAAGGGCTATCATACGCCTAAAATGGAGATCGTATGCAAAAGTTACGACCCCGAGAAGTTGATGTACTAACTTGCCCAAATGGGGCCCACATGAGTTTTGGCGCTTCATCTCCTACGATTAGGTTTTTGGATGTCTATGGTTTTTGGAATTTCCTTTTTATTGTAAAAATACCTTCAGAGCCTCATTTTAATCATCTTCTTGTGAATGAGCGCAGCCATCACATTTCTTCTCAGAGATAATCTGCCATCATTCCAACAAGCTTGTTTCCGCTGCATTTTATAGTTTCAACATATTTCCTTATTGAATAGAAAACCAATTTTATTGTATCTCCATTATTTTGTGTTAAGCACATGTTAATAGTATGTATTCATTTCATTCTCCTCATAAAATCCAGTTCAGTGGTATCAGAGCGGTCTGCTCCTTGTCGTCTTAATGGATGTCCCCAACGACGTCAGAGTACAAAGAGTTGGGTCTCAAGATTGTTTCTCTTCAGGACAAAATCTCTCACACACCCAAGCGACCTATCATGGTAGGAGAAAATAAATATGGTGGGATAGGATATCCTTTCAAATTGTTGATTGAGGAAGCCCTCATGCAACAAAGGAACTAGATGATGGATAGTTTCACACAAAAACTTCGACAACTATCAACAGGAAACACATCTTCTTCGAGTGGAGGCGCCACCCCCTTCAAGGTACAAATAAACTTCGATATTCCTATATTTGAATTTCAGATAGATGCATATGCTATAGAAAAGTGGTTGAATCTACTAGAAGGGTATTTTTCTATCCATAACTTTTTGAATAGAGAAAATATTAGTTTTTCGCTCCTCAAAGTCGTTCCCCATGTTAAATATTGGTGGGAAACTTTCTATGAGAAAAAGGAAATAGAGGAACCATCATTATTTACAGTCATGACCACCTGGGATTCCTTCAGGGATTCTATTAAGGAACAATACTACTCTGTCGGAAGTTATGACGACTTGTATACCAAATGGACCACACTACGACAAGAAAGAGACCAAGCAATGTCAGATTTCATGAATATCTTTCATACCTTGCACACCAAGTTGGGTATCAAATATTTGAAGGGACATCTGGTTCTCAAGTATCACGGCACTCTACATAGACACATCCTGACCAAAATGGAATTTTTGGACATCTCATCCTTGGGTGCGGCCTACCGATATGTCGTCAAAATCAAGCAAAAGATCAAACAAAAGATGCGGCAATTTGGGCCTGGGAACCCCTCACAAAAAAAGCCAGGAAAGGGCGGCCCCAACCCACAGAACAAAGGATAGAGAAAAGATGGAAAATATGAGGACAACCAATCCAAGACGCAAGAAAAGAAGGACACCAGAAAGACAAAGAAAGATACCAAGAAGTGGTACGACTTCCATAAGAGCCCTTGGCATAACGATGTTGACTTCTGCTCAAAGAAGTCGCTGGTGGCCGAAGTGAAATACTTTGAATCAGATGCGGGTTCAAACTCTGAGCCAGAAAAAAAAAGGGGAAGATAGATCATTGACGTGGAACCTAGTGCCACCGTTTCTACCACCAAGCTCCAACCTGGTGAACCAGACGAGCCTAAAGAAGGAGAACACCTCTTCCATTCACAAATGTCGGTAAAAGGAACCCTGTTGCACTTCATCATGGATAGTGATAGCCAAAAGAACCTCATCTCAGTAGAGGTCGTCAATCGGTTGGCCCTGACGACAACACCGCACCCACAACCCTACACCAATGGATGTCTCCACCAAGGAAGTAATCTTCGCGTCAGCCAACAGTGTCGACTGTTGTACGACATCAAGCCCTTAAAAGACGAGGTATTGTGTGATGTTGCTCCTCTCGAAGTTTGTAATTTTCTTTTGGGCCAACCTTATCTATGGAAACATCATGTTGTATATGAGTCTAGGCCTCATAGTGTTATTATTACTTTGAATAGGAAATTGTACAGGATACCCGAGGCAGTCCCACCTAGTTTCCTTGATCTCTGCTAAGAAATGCAGGAAGGTTATCTCTCAGACGGGGAATTTTGTATTCTTCGTGATTCGCTCTCATAATAAGAGAAAGATTACAACCACATCCAGGGTCTCTACGACCAACCTCTCCACACAATAGAAGCAAGTAGATAAGGTCATGGAAGAATACTCAGATATCTTCTCCTCACCTACCGGGGTACCTCTGCACTGCCAGGTCAAGCACCCCATCGATCTGACCCTCATCACACCGCTGCCCAATGGGCTAGTCTATTTCCGCTCTCTGTTAGAGAATGAGGAGATCAAGTGACAGATCCAAGAGCTGCTCCACAAGGGGAACATCTGTCCTAGCGCATCACCTTGCAGGAGCCCAATCATGCTGGTATAGAAGAAATATGGAACCTGGCGACTCTCCATTGATTACCAGGCTCTGAATAAAATCATAGTAAAAAACTGGTACCCGATTCCCCGAATCGATGACCTCCTTGATCAACTCATGGGGGCCAAATACTTCAGTAATATTGATCTGAAGTCTGGATACCACCAGGTCCCGATAGAGTAGACATATGTATGGAAAAATGCCTTCAAGTCAATGGAAGGCCTTTTTGAATGGTTGGTCATGCCTTTTGGTTTGACAAATGCTCCAACCACTTTCATGAGGATGATGGACGATATCCTATGATTATTCACCAATAATTTTGTAGTGGTGTATCTGGATGACATTCTCATTTACAACAAGACTTGGGTTGAACACTTGCATCATATTCAACAGGTTTTTCAAACCCTGCGACAGGGCAAGCTATATGCCAACTTGGAAAAATGCTCCTTCGGCATGGACAAGGTCCATTACCTGGGATACATAATTGATCAACATGGCATACATGTGGATCCAACCAATATCCAAGTCATCCATGACTGGCCAGCTCCAACCACACTCACTGAGATTCAGAGCTTCTTGGGCCTTGCCAATTTCTACCACAGGTTCGTGTTGAGATTCTCCCATATTGCATGGGACCTTAGCCAAATAACCAGGGGTGGTGGTAAGGTGAAATTTGTGTGGGGCCAGTCCCAAAAACAAGCATTCAATGATTTGAAGTAGCTCTTGTGCTCAACCCCAGTACTTTAACTACTAGACTTACAACGACCCTTTGAGATTGAGATAGATGCTTCATACTATGTGGTGGGCACCGTTCTCACTCAACATGACTACCCTGTGGCCTATCATAGTGAGACACTATCATATGTTGTCCATAAGTACCCTACTTATGACAAAGATATGTACTCCATTGTGCAAGCCTGCCTCCAGTGGAGACATTACGTTCTTGGGAAGGAGACAACCATCCACACTGACCATAAGCCACTATAGTTCATGTAGACATAAGGAAAATTCTAGAATGATCGGCATCAAAAGTGGTCCACATACTTGCAACAATTCCACCTCAACATCAATTATAAAATAGGAAGCACCAATTGCGTTGTTGATTGCCTCAACAGACTACCAGTTGTGACACTCACCACGGTGTTAGACTCCTGTGGCCATGAGACCTCTAGATGGCTCCAACTCTATGAGGCAGACTCAAACTTCACCACCACCTACCAAATGTTGGGTGAAAATGTAGTTGTCGATAATTTCCATCTTCAGGATGGATTGTTGTGTCGTCTGGGACATATCTGTGTTCCATCAAGTGATTGAGTGAAGCTGATATGGGAAGCCCACTACAGTCAGATGGTAGGACACTTCGGTGTTGAAAAGACAGTGGTGATGCTACAGAAACATTTCTACTGGCTAAAACTTTGACAGGAGGTCAACAAGTATATAAGGTCTTGCACTTCCTGTGCTATTGCCAAATCAACCACTAAGAAAAAGGTCCTGTACACCCCTCTTCCTACTCCTGATAGGCCATGGGAATCCATCTCAATGGACTACATGTCGGGCCTCCCATCCACCAAGCGGGGAAATGACTATGTTTTTGTGGTTGTTTATCGCTTTTCCAAGATGGCGATTATGGTTGCCTGGAAGAAGAACATAACAGTAGAGGCCACTGCCAAGCTCTTCTTTGAATGAGTCTGGGTAAATTTTGTAATCCCACAAACCATTGTCTCATATTGGGATAGTCAATTTATCATCACATTCTGGTCGAGCCTATGGTCACTGCTAAACACCAAGCTCACCAAATCCACGACCTTCCACCCCCAGACAAATGGCCAAACCGAGGTCCCCAATCGAATGATTATGCATATGCTTTGCATGTATAATTCAAAGCACCCTCGCACATGGGATGAGAGCCTTCCCTATGTCCAACATAGCTACAACCGAGCCCTACGTAGCTCAATTGACCACAACCCCTTTCAGGTGGGGTTGGGATTCCAACCATTTGGTCCCATAGATGTTGCACTTCCCCTTGCGGTCACCTCGACCGACTCATATCATACTCCAATTGAAGCTGACAAAGACACTCATTTCATTGAGCGGATCCAACACATCTTCCAATAGGTTCAATATATCCTACAAAAGTCCAATGACAAGTACAAGCAATGCCATGATCAACATCAGGTGCCACATAAGTTTAAGGTGGGCGACAAAGTTTGGTTTCACTTGTAGAAAGAACGCCTTACAGGACCCCATTGAAAGATTCTCCCACTCCATTATGGGATGTACACCATCACCAAGGCTATGGGGGATAATGATTTTGAGCTCAACATTCCTCCTTTCCTTGGCCTGCACCCAATGTTCAACATGGATCTCCTTTGCCCTTAGTTCCCACCATAATTCGACACCTCAGACGTAGCAGAGCAACTGACACCAACAGAGCTCAACCCTAAATTCATACAACATGCATCCAACGATCAGATCATGGAAACACAGATCAAATGCACTCAACAACAAAGGATCCAACTTTATCGAGCCGTCAAAGCATGGCAGCTCCTGCACCAAGGAAAGTGGCTCACTCGGGGCCAAATTCAACATAAATTTCCTCATTTGATGGGGGAAATCAATGCAATGGAGACTATTACTTCCTAAGGAGGAAGAATTGGTCCAGGTGGATATTAGTGGCCTCCCACCTTTCCCAACTGGCTCAAAATAGTTTTCTGACAATTTTGTCAATTTACTATTTTTAGTAGTTTTAACTTCTAGGGCCATTTTGAGGGCCTAAATGAAGGTTTTTTCGGGATCGAGCTTCTCAATGATATCTAAAGGCATGATTGAGCCACCAAAATGAATATCCTCAAAAATACCTTTCCAAAAGGTGATCATACGCCTAAAATGGAGATCGTATGCAAGCGTTATGTCCCCGGGAAGTTGATGTACTAACTTACCCAAACAGGGCCCACATGACTTTTGGCGCTTCATCTCCTAGGGTTAGGTTTTTGGATGTCTAGGGTTTTTGGCATTCCTGTTTATTGTAAAAAGGCCTTCAGAGCCTCATTGTAATCATATTCTTGCAAATGAGTGCAACCGTCACATCTCTTCTCAGAGATAAGCCACCACCATTACAACAAGCTTGTTTCTGCTGCATTTTACAGTTTCAACTTATTTCCTTATTGAATAGAAAACCAATTTTACTGTATCTTTGTTATTTTGTGTTAAGCACCTATTAATAATCTGTAGTCATTTCATTCTACTCATAAAATCCGGATCAACTCTCCCCCACAACAACCATATAGATCAGTTCAAATTACAAATATAGAAAATAATAATAAGCTTACTTTGTAATTTCAAATATAAATTTTTGATGAGTTATATATATAATATTAATAATTTAAATTCATAGACATTGAGCCATGTTTTTTTTTTGAGGAATTTCAAAGTG
>SNQJ01S0016639.1:10980-37428 GCA_010110895.2 Picea sitchensis
TTTTTTTTATCTATTTTCCCTATATTTTGGCTTGTTTTTCTTTTGTTTCTTATATATTATTTCATTTGCAACAACATTGACTTTTGGACCATGTTTTAAAAATGTTGCAACTTTAAGCTCGAAAAAATGGGCTACCACTAATATCACCTTTTTTCAATTTGGGGGTTGATTTTAAAATTTTGGTTGCAAAGGTATCATTTGTCAAGGCCGTGGATTTCCATTAATTTGCAATTTTAACCCCCCTAAAGAGCGACTGCTACTGAAAGAACCACTTTTTTTATTTTGGGGTTAACTTTAAGGTTTTGGTTGCAATGGTATGGTTAAGGCCATGGTTTTAAAAAAGTTGTAATTCTGACCTCGAAAGAAAATGATGCTATTGCAGGTGTCATTTTTCAATTTGAGGATTGATTTTAATGTTTTGTTGGAAATATTACAAGGTTGTTAATTCCATGGTTGCAAAAGGTAGTAATTTTAACCCCCCCAAAAATGGGTTCTACGAGTAGCATAGAACCCAAACCTTTTAAGGTTTAATTGGTTTACTTAGAATATTACAATAAGTGTATATGATAATTATTTAAAAGTGAATCTTAATTTTAAACAAAAGAGAATAAGAGAATATGTTGGACAAAAGTAGGATGTTAAATTGTAACTTTGAGTAGTATTTGGTTTCATGAGATAATGGCTTTCTTGTAAGTATTATGTAGACTAAAACTATCTTTTGTTTTGGAGTATGATCTAAAATTGTTTAAAATTGTTTATAATTGACTAAGAGATGCATGTCTTTCTTATAGGTAAGGTAATAGGTTAATATGATCTAAAATTATTTTTAATTTTATAAGAGATGCATGTCTTTCTTATAGGTAAGGAAATAGGTTAATGACCCAAGACTCAAAAGCATATGGGAAAATTGGAAATCTACCCCTTTATAAACTACATACAAATTATTATTTAAAGTGATTAGGTTTTGTTTTCTTAAATGATGTTATTACATGTTAAAGTTTTGAAATTGTATCAACAAAAACTAAATTAATAATTTTAAATATTATAATTTTTTTATTGTTTTAAAAAAGACTAAATTAATAATTTTAAATATTGCAATTTTTTTATTATTTAAAAAAAATAAATAGAACTAAAAAGTAATGTAGAACTTCTTAAAAAAAAGCTTGTTATTAATTAATTTATAAGTTTGTAGTGGTCACAATTATATAGCAAGGAAAACAGAATAATTCATACTTCGTTGGAAACAACGTTTCCATGGAGCACCACCAAAATGGAATCTGTAAAGAGGGAGTGGTGGACCAAGAAGATGCCACAGTCTTATCAGAGAGATTTGTTTTGTTGCACCAAACAAGTAACGCCTATTACACTGTCTGTGGTGAATGTTGTCATGTTCCAGCTAGGACTATTTAGGAGAGGATTTGTACTAGTATTCTGTTCAGCGTGCAGGAAACATCAAACTTTGTACTGATGTTCGATTCATATGATATGGGATTGATATGAAATTGGAATATTTGTATGAAGTTATGAAAGAGATACACATGCGTGTTTGTTTTCTACGCATACTTGTTTTTTTTATATACGTTCATGGATCTATCTGTATTCTGTTCAGCGTGCAGGAAACATCAAACTTTGTACTGAGATTCAGCGTGCAGGAAACATCACATGCTATACATGTCAGTTGGATTAAACATTGAAAAAATCCAGTGGCTTATTAAAAGGTGCAGGCTATACTTTCAGCCTTTTTAATTTTTCCGCAATTATCATTGAAATTGGTAAACACAATTGTGGTGGAAGAGAATCTGTCATTGTGTGCGGCCAATTAAACTCGACTGGTGGATACCTTCCTTCACAAGGTACAATATAATTATGAAAGACTTGATTTCAGCGTGCATAAAACATCAGTGTGAACACATACTCTAATTGCGAGCTAGTTGGACCAAACGCTGAAATAATTCAGTGGCTTATTACAATCAATTTGTAGAAGGTATCCACCAATATACTTCGGGCAATACAATATAATTAAAGATAGAGATGTATACTACAGTGGAGGAAGGAAATTTTATTTTAGGTTGTACTCCTCTTACTCAATCAAACTGATGGTTTTTCTGGTTTAATTGTTTTTCTCTCTTATTGTTTGTTCTATGTTTTTCCTTTGTTTTTTTATGTTTATATCTGATCTTAGATAACACATGTAATTTTTTATTTCAGTTTCATATATGCATGTAGATTAATTGGTATCAGAGCCTAGATCTCAACAATCTTCTGCTCAACATCAAGAATTAGACGAGAAGCACCCATCCACCAGTTTCAAAAAAAATTAAATCTTGTGTTTCGTGTTCTTAGATCTGAACTCTCTTCCTCAACATCTTTCTACATGCCCTCCTTCGATTTTTTCACTATTCCCTTGTCATAGGGTCTTAGTGCGCTCTCTTCATAGGGTTTCACTATGGGTTTTAGTGTTCCCTCTTCATAGGGTTTCAGTGTGCCCTCTTCAGTGTTTTAAGTATTTCCTCTTGGGTGTATCTCTTAGGGTGTCTAATTGGTTTGTGGCAGTGTGCATAGACTCCTTGAGGTGTCTAAATGGTGCATAGTGCCCCATGGATGCAATAGTGGTTGTGCCTGGTCTATTTAGCCTTCCATTCTCTCTACATTTTTCAGATCTAGAGGGCGTCTAGCATTCTTGGCCTTGTTTCTCCGTTCTTACTACAAGTCGACACTCTTGTCCTCTGTTCTAGATCTCCTGGTAGCCTAGGATCTCATCTAATTGCACTCAAGCTCAGATTGCCCTTGTTCATAGTGCCCAGCTTCAAATTGAACCAAATGGTGGAGGAAAATCATAATGCCTCATAAAGAAGTATCCACAAAGGACTCAACATCCAATGTGTCTGCACCAATTCAAGATTTAGCTCTGGCTCTTCATGAGTTACTCTGTCTGCAAAAGAGATGATCTCCAACACCCATGCAAATCGATACACATTTTCAATTTCCCAAGTATTCGAGCCAAATGAATGGAGAGACTGTCGATTCTTGGATCCATAGTCTATCCACCTACTTCAAGACATGTCCCGAGATGGATGAGGACATGAAGATTCATATTAGAATATTGTAGTTGGAGGAAATTGTGCAAGCTTGGTGGGATACTCATCTTGAGAGTTGTCAGTTGGACATCAAGATAGGTGAGCCAATAGCTACAATGCCTGCGCACATCATTTCTTGGGATGGATTTTTCGAGGAGTTAAGAGACTGCTTCTATCCCACGGGATATCACTATAACCTCCTTGCCTAATGGTTGCATCTCCAACAACTCATAAATCAGTCAATACAGAGCCAGATTGATGTCTTCTGCAATTTAGGCATTTAGCTACACATTTTTTATCCAGAAGAGGTACTGATTGTTAAATTTAATTATGATATATTAATGCTTTTCTCTTGTGAAGTTGATTTTTTTTATAGTATTTCATTGGACAAGGCCTTTCTTGGGGCCTTGGAAGTGGAGCATAAAGTGGATCCTCAAATCCCCTCTCCCCAAACCTAATATAGTCATCCTCATATTGGTCATTCTAATGTTTCCCCTGCCTCACCCTCCACACCTCTAAGTGCACCCTGGTGTACCTTTCACCAGACCAAATCGCATGCATCTGTTGACTGTCGAGCACTTAAGAATATTCACACTAACTGGGATGGATTTTTCCATGCATTAAGAAACTACTTCTATCCCACGGGATATCACTATAACCTCCTTGCCTAATAGTTGCAGCTCCAACAACTCGTAAATCAACAAGATGCAGAAAGATTGATGTCTTCTGCAATTTAGGAATTTAGCTGCACATTTTTTTATCCAAAAGAGGTATTGATTGTTAAATTTAATCATGATATATTAATGGTTTTCTATTGTGAAGTTTATTTTTTTTATAGTCTTTCATTGGACAAGGCCCCAAGAAAGGCCTTGGAAGTGGAGCATAAAGTAGATCCTCAAATCCTCTCTCTCCAAACCCAATATAGCCATTCTCATATTGGTCATTCTAATGTTTCCCCTACCTCACCCTCCACACCTCTAAGTGCACCCTGGTGTACCTCTCACAAGACCAAATCGCATGCATCTGTTGACTGTCAAGCACTTAAGAATATTCACACTAACAAGACTTTATTTGCAGAGGTGGCTTAGCTAGATTCCCCTGAACCTCATGACATAGTTTCTCTCTAACATCTTACATAATATGACCCCTCTCTGATCTTGATGACCACTATTGAACCTGAAACCTCTTATGTGCCCATATTTACACATAATTGTTAGATAAAGCATGATTTGGCTACTTTTGTGGTGGAAATGGAAGCCAAAAGAACCTCCTAGCCCAATACTTGGTCCAACGCCTTCACCTTCCCACCATTCCACACCCGACCCCATATCAACTAGATTGGGTACAAAAGGAAGGCCCCTGCCTCAATCGGTGATCCCAATGTTCTCACATGACCTTATTATTCCTGTGTATTGTGGCGTAGATGTCTCATAATTCATATTGGCGCAAATTTGTTAGCTGACTCTACTATAGCGAAAAACCCCCACGACTACACTGTAGGTTTTTAAATGGTAGAGCTAAACCATCTAAAGTCTCCTACTTTTTATCAACTATCCTGACATTGCCCCACAATCATACATAAAAACAAAGTATAGGGATCCTAGAGGGCATACCTTAAACCCATGTCCTGTGTTGACCCCTTGTGCTTAGTTGTTTCATGACTACAAAGGATGACCTCATCCATTTCTCCTCCCAAGGATGACCTGAATTCACCAAAAGACAAAAGAAACTACAAGCATGCATTCTACATATGGATTAGTAGGTTAGACATCATAAACAATAAATCTAAACAAATCATATAAGTTTGAGACGTCATTTGGCGGGACGAAAAAATCACTTTATATTAATCTCACAAAAGTCACTTACAATATGAGACCTACAACTGCTCCTCGAACTCGATCATGGGCTCCTCTTCAACGTAACTAACCCGGCTTCCACGCCTCTTCTCCTCTTTAGTTCTCTGTAGGGGAATGGAAAAGTCTTGCAATGGAGAAGAAGGGAATTCTAG
The DNA here is from genome assembly GCA_010110895.2 of Picea sitchensis. Lineage (NCBI taxonomy): Eukaryota > Viridiplantae > Streptophyta > Pinopsida > Pinales > Pinaceae > Picea > Picea sitchensis. The sequence continues at coordinate 16,066 of SNQJ01S0016639.1, forward strand.
CTCAAACTCACAATGTCTTTGCCAAATAATGGGGCAAAGGGGGAATATGGAAATGGACAGAGTTTCTATGCTCTCATGCTTCTTTTTGAGGGAATAGGACCCCAACCCCTTCTTTCTTTTATAGGCCAAAAGAGATAGTAACTACTAGTAACTCGCTATGGGCTACCAAACGGTTAAGTAATGGCTTGAAAACTAGTATCCTATGCAATTTTAATTTTTTGCAATATTCTATGAGTGTACACGGGTTGTAGTGCGAAAAATGGCACGCGAAAGAATGGTGCAGGGCACGCATACCTTAAAAACAATGATTTTTAGAGAAGCTTTGTCTGATGGCTTGGAAAAGATAGTAGTTAGATGGTCTGATGCTAGGTATGCATGTCCAATGCAAATTAGGGTTATAATAGATGTCCCTAATGTGTGAGGTCAAAAGAGATCCGATGGCTGAAATACATTACAACCACCAATGTATGAAGCGAAAGTGAGCCTGTGTGGACTTTAGTTCGAGGTGTCATTTGAAAAATAACAATTTGTCTCACCTGCGGGCATACTCCATGCTCTAATAAAACGCGGTTGTCAATCAAATACATTTCATATCCATGTCATATAACAATATAAAGTGTGGGTCACGAGCAATACTCAATGGATCTACATCTCAAAAAATCAAAAGATATACATGTATGGTAATCCATATTCAAGAAGCACTGGCACCTAATAATGGCCGAGATGAGGTCTTCGTGAGTTCGAGAAACAACTTCAAAATCTTCAAACTCGAGTAGGAGTGTATCGGTACCCACTTCACTACCTGTGAGGTTCGACGGCTCGTCAGAATCGCATAAGAGGATCTCGGTGATCAGGTATATAACTTCATTGATTTTGAGCAAGGACTTGATTTTTCTTTCGAGGTGGTTGGGCATGAGGACAAGAGACAAAACCAGGAATGGCCAACTCAAGTTTAGTAAGACTTACCTTGGATGAAAGCACTAAAAATGATGAGACTCATGAAGCATGGAATTGACATAAGTTCACGATGCATGAGGTAATGCAAACTTCCATATGTTTGAAGGATAACCAAATGGAGGAGGACACAAATCTATGTACCGAGAACAACTTCCTAAGGTCACATTAACTCCATAATCTTGGATCTAACAAACGGAAGGATGTACTTTGTCCAAGGGCAACTCATTATGCGACCAATAAAAGAAAAATACTTTTCCCTTCCTCTTATTGGGGTATATTTGATTTTTGTCTTTTTCAATAATCTGAAAAAGTTTGAAAAAAGAATAAAAGAATGCTACATTATAAAGGAGGAAACAAGTGTCACGTATTATTAGTTCCAAATGCAAGGAAAACATAGATTCTTAGAGTAAGGAGACATGGTAGGAAAGGGACACTGAAAATCCTACATGGGTCATGTCTAGGCTGTGAGAGGAAAGTGCTGACGTTAAGTATAAGGCATAAAAGTTTCAAATGGTTCAATGGAGAGCAACATGGAACCCCACATTAGGCCAAATATGGGGAAATGCAAATGTGATTAATAAGACACAATGATAACGCCCTTAGATGTAATTTTAATGAGCCCAAAGAAGGTAAGCTCGACGGTTTTTCATTTTTAGAGGGTCTAAAAAAGCATAAAAAGGAGATCTGGGGTACTTTTTTCGAAGGTAGTCTAGTCAGCTCGGAAAAGGGGTAAACTAGCACCGAAAGATGTCTATTAAAAATCATTTTAACGAGGGACAAAGAAAAATCACTCGACAATCTTTTCATATTTAAGGAGTACGAAAAGAGCTTAACTATGCACTCCATATGGGATGTTCTTCGACCAATTTAACGAGTGTGAAGAAACAAGGTCACTCGACCATGTTTCACCTTAGGAGTCCGAAAAGAGCTTTAACTATGGACTCCCTCCGGGGTTCCTTTTCTCCAGAAATTTAGTCCCTTGGGTGCAAAAAAGGGTTAAATCTATAATTGAGAATACTCTTCTAGAGAACCGAAAATTCTAGAGCATAACACCTTTGTTCATACAATTGACCATCCGTACCGAAAAAATGGGTAAACTATCACCAAACGCAATTTTCAACAAATTTTAGTTTGGAGAGAATGAAGGAAACAAGATTGCTCGACAATATTTTCTTTCATGTTTAGAGGGTATGAAAAAGGATTAAAAGAAGAAGATCCATTGTGTTTTGGGAGTCCCGAGGGTGAGGTCAAGAGTTAATGAATCATGCAAATGAGGCTCGCTCGTAATCAAGAAAAAACTAATAAGGACACCCGAGCCTATAATCATTTAGTGACTGCGATGGACGCAAAAATGCAACCATGATGTACCTAGGGCATCCATGTGAGGACATGCTCTACCACTAAATTACTTAATAATTTAGAGCAGGAGGAGGGTTCCGGTCATAATTCTTATGGGGTCGATCCTATGGCAAAGCAAAAAGACAATGCCGAGATGCAAAAAGCGGAGGTGGAATCCTAACTTAGATGCAAAGTTGAAAAAATGACTTTTACCAAAAGACCTTTAAAATGACCTAAACTCTCAAAAGTTTCCCAATACCCAAAGTAACATTGTATTGTAACATCCCTTAAGAAACTCAAGAACCATAATCAACGCATTTTCAAGCTAGAAAAAGGACAAAAGGTAAAACAAATGACAAAAGGCCAAAAAGTCTATAAATAGAATGTTGGCGCTCATTATCACCATTGTAAATTGAGAATTGACCAAAAGTAAAAAACACCCCTTTGTCAAAATAGGTGATTCTGGGAGCTACAGTGGATCTAAACGAACTTCCGTTTGGATCAAGTAAGTACACACCATCCTCTCTTGCATTTCCATCTTCATTTTTTCATTTGTTTTGTTTTTGGGGCACCACCTTTAAATAAGAAACACTTCCACGCGGTACGTGGGTTGTCCAAGAACAGCCCACATGTACACCTGGGAAAAAGATAATTTGCCTATGTGCACACGTGACTGTCCCCAAGACAACCCGCATACACCCTCAAATAAGTGGGAAAAAATGAAAATGCAAGAGTTAACCCTCCATACATTTGTCATTTGCGTGATGTATGTGCATTGGAGAGAGAGGGAGCATGAGATATTAATTTTTGGTCTCCGAGGACCCCACGCTATCGCTTAATCACAATGTGGCTATGCAGGAGTTTTCCAAGAACTGCTTATGAGGGCACAACCCAGTTCAAATGCATTGATAGATTACCGAATCCGGACGCAGAAATACACGGTAAGGTTCCTCCTTACCCATCTCAATACTCTCTCAATACCCATGTCGATGCAACCTCATGTAGTTAGTGCCACAAACCTAGGTCCAAATTTCTTCGCATTTGGCAAACACCATTGTTCACTACGGCATTATCTTTTTCATATTTTTTAAGGGCATAAGCCCTTAAAAATCAATAAGTTTAGTGGATTTAATGGAAGACTGAATAAATGTAGAATATAAATGAGAAAAAAAAAAAAAAAAAAAAAAAAAAAAAAAAAAAAAAAAAAAAAACAAATATAAAAATTAATGAGTCCTTGACTAGTCTTTTTGGCGTAAACAAATAAATCTCAATAACAATAAATTTCCGCATCCATCCAACCGCTTCCGATTCCCCCTACTATTTGAAGGATATCTCCCATGGACTTTATTACGTGCTTACCCAAATCTGGAATAAATCACCATAATGGTGGTGGTGGATCGCCTTTCCGTGCATACTCATTTTCGCACTTTTCCCCACCCATTTACCGCATCCATGGTGGCTCAAATTTTCATGGACCAGTCTTCAAGTCGCATGGCATGCTGCACTCTATTGTTTTCGACGAGACCCAACTTTTACAAGCAATTTTTGGCAAGAATTGTTTACCGCATAAGGCACACACCATCTCATCTTAGTTATCATCGCCAAAACTGATGCTTAAACGGAAGTTGTCAACAAGTGTTTGGAAACATATATGAGGTGCTTGCCTCTAAAAAAAAACACCAATGGGATCAATGGTTACCCTCAATCAATGTAGGTACAACACTACATACCATAAGCAACCACTGCGATGACTCATAAAGATATGATAGAAGCCACCTTCGCCTTCATACTTACCGGTACCTCAAGGTCCGTGCAGCTGACCACACACTACAATCCGGAGAGTATATTCTTCGTACCTTTAAAGATAACTTGGTCATGGCACATAATAGAATGAAGCAAAGAAGGTATCAAGGTCGCTTGGAACGCCAATTTGCAGAAGGGGATCGTGTGTTCGACCGCAATCCATATAAGCAAACTTCCTATACGAAAGCATTGTCGGGTTAGCACCCAAATTCATGGCCCTTACACAGCTCAAGTGTGTGGGACAAGTCGTATATCAATTATCACTTCGCACAAATGGCTACATCCGCTTTTTCATGTTTCATGCTTGAAGAAGGTGATTAAACTGTGTGCCAAATTCAAACCAACTCTAGAGTTATCAAGAAGGATCCATTTACAAACTGTATGCTTTTGGACCGGGGCAGAGTGTCTTTGCGTCATAGAACCATCAAGAAGTGCTAGTACAAGGGAAAGATATGACTCTTGATGCTACTTGGGAACCTACAAATGGCCATTCTACAAAGCTAGCTTCACATCTCAAGCCTTGAGGACAAGCATGTTCTTCAAGGGGGAGGGAAATTTAGGGACCTAACCTCCCCAACACCCCTCACATAGATAGAATAAAATATTTCCATGTAACAAAGGTCAATACTAACAAGGCCTTTCAATAAAATAGAATAAGGTGGATGTAAGAAGACCTAATAGAAGATTCCGTCAAGGATCTTCTAGATGCTTCTCTTAATAGACATATATTTAGTATAAATATGGGATGAGGTATGAGAACCCTAGCTTGGAGATTATTGGTAACAGAGCATTGTTTCGACCGAGGTTGCCCCCTCAAGAGGCTCCTCCTCAGGAATATTTCTTTCTCGGAATCAAAGTGCTGCTTCTATTGCTAGCTCTATATCATTTATGTGTATTGTGAAGATTATGGCCGATATTTTTACTCATATTCCTACCATTTTAGCATTTTATTCGCTTCAAGATATTTTATATATTTGGTATCTGCAAAGGTTGCAAGAGGGCTAGGAGTAATGAAGAGATGATAGTTGTACCGCTTCAAGTTTTCCAATGTGAAGATGTTGGGGGTCGCCTTCGGCCCCTCGGGGAAGGCACCTAACTCTGGTCACACCTGGATGATCCCAACTCCGTAGGACTTTTGACCTACCCCATGGAAGTCACCAATGTCAAATTAGTTGACATGCTTACCCATAATAAACCCAACCCATAATTTCCTAAAATATAAGGGCATCTCCTTTTTATTGTAGGGAGGTTTATCAAAACCATGTACCACCTATCCATCTAGTTTTGAATAATCTATGGATGGATGCACCAATCAATGGAGATTCATTCCCGTCACTGGTAGTTCTTTTCCATTTCTAGGATCCCTAAAATAAACAATATTTGTTGTTTTGAAATGCCCATTTATTTGAATTGGTTTCTCATTCAAATCAGTGCTATAATACTTATACATTCATGCCCTATAATAAGAAATAGAGGTCAATTTCCTTTAGTCACTTGCAATGGATTGGACAATGATGTCCAAAGAAGTGGCCAAGGAGACTTCACGGCTCTAGGATCTCTAGTGTCTCTTAATTGTTCTTCAAGGGTTCGTAATATAACCAAAACCTCATCAATTTCAATGTTTACATTGTGTGGTGGTGGTGGGTTGGGGCTTTGATCTTCTTGGTTTTCTTCTGAGCTGTTTAAAATATCTTGGGGTTCCATTCTATTATATATGTTTCAATTTAAAATCCATGTGATGTAAATTAGTTCCTTTTTTATTTAAAATACAAAATCACAAATTTTTTTTTAATTTAGATTATTGGGAGCAAATACTAAATTGGATTAAAATTAAAAAATGTAACATACCTAGACATGGTGGCTCCCTCCTCCCTTTCTTCCTCCTCTCTATCTCCATTATATTTTCCCAATGAGAGAAGCATGAGCGTGATTTGTGCACAATGGGAAGTAATCATGCTCGAGCCCTTTAAATATTTTTACCAATAAGACCACGTGCACATTCTTAGGACCGCGCATGCAATTTTTCCACTAAACCTATGTGAAACTAATGGAGGTTCGACCATAATCCAAAACCTATAGGTATAGGGAACATCGCAGACATTCTTAAGAACGACACACATTTCTAAGGAGTGCGATTCTTAATCATTCCCTCACTTTTTCAATTCATAAACTTGCACTCACCCTTTAAAATTTATCTTCAAGAAAAGATTCCCACCCATTTTCCCTATATTTTGGTTTGTTTTTCTTTTGTTTCTTATATATTATTTCATTTGCAACAACATTGACTTTTGGACCATGTTTTAAAAAATGTTGCAACTTTAAGCTTGAAAAAATGGGCTACCACTAATATCACCTTTTTTCAATTTGGGGTTGATTTTTAAAATTTTGGTTGCAAAGGTATCATTTGTCAAGGCCGTGGATTTCCATTAATTTGCAATTTTAAACCCCCAAAAGTGCGACTGCCACTGAAAGAACCACTTTCTTTATTTTGGGGTTAACTTTAAGGTTTTGGTTGCAATGGTATGGTTAAGGCCATGGTTTTAAAAAAATTGTAATTGGACCAAAGAAAATGATGCTATTGCAAAAGTCATTTTCAATTTGAGGATTGATTTTAATGTTTGTTGAAATATTACAAGGTTGTTAATTCCATGGTTGCAAAAGGTAGTAATTTTAACTCTCCAAAATGGGTTTCAATGAGTAGCATAGAACCCAAACCTTTTAAGGTTTAATTGGTTTACTTAGAATATTACAATAAGTGTATATGATAATTATTTAAAAGTGAATCCTAATTTTAAACAAAAGAGAATAAGAGAATATGTTGGACAAAAGTAGGATGTTAAATTGTAACTTTGAGTAGTATTTGGTTTCATGAGATAATGGTTTTCTTGTAAGTATTATGTAGACTAAAACTATCTTTTGTTTTGGAGTATGATCTAAAAATTGTTTAAAATTGTTTATAATTGACTAAGAGATGCATGTCTTTCTTATAGGTAAGGTAATAGGTTACTATCTTAAAATTATTTTAATTTTATAAGAGATGCATGTCTTTCTTATAGGTATGGAAATAGGTTAATGACCCAAGACTCAAAAGCATATGGGAAAATTGGAAATCTACCCCTTTATAAACTACATACAAATTATTATTTAAAGTGATTAGGTTTTGTTTTCTTAAATGATGTTATTACATGTTAAAGTTTTGAAATTGTATCAACAAAACTAAATTAATAATTTTAAATATTATAATTTTTATTGTTTTAAAAGACTAAATTAATAATTTTAAATATTGCAATTTTTATTATTTAAAAAAAATAAATAGAACTAAAAGTAATGTAGAACTTCTTAAAAAAAAGCTTGTTATTAATTAATTTATAAGTTTGTAGTGGTCACAATTATATAGCAAGGAAAACAGAATAATTCATACATCGTTGGAAACAATGATTCCATGGAGCACCACCAAAATGGAATCTGTAAAGAGGGAGTGGTGGACCAAGAAGACGCCACAGTCTTATCAGAGAGCTTTGTTTTGTTGCACCAAACAAGTAATGCCTATTACATTGTCTGTGGTGAATGTTGTCGTGTTCCAGCTAGGACTATTTAGGAGAGGATCTGTACTAGTATTCTGTTCAGCGTGCAGGAAACATCAAACTTTGTACCGATGTTCGATTCATATGAGATAGGATTGATATGAAATTGGAATATTTGTATGAAGTTATGAAAGAGATACACATGCGTGTTTGTTTTCTACGCATACTTGTTTTTTTTATATAGGTTCATGGATCTATCTGTATTCTGTTCAGCGTGCAGGAAACATCAAACTTTGTACTGAGATTCAGCATGCAAGAAACATCAGTGTGTGCACATGCTATACATGTCAGTTGGATTAAACGTTGAAAAAATCCAGTGGCTTACTTTCAACCTTTTTAATTTTTCAAAAGGTGCAGGCTATACTTTCAACCTTTTTAATTTTTCCGCAATTATCATTGAAATCGGTAAACACAATTGTGGTGGAAGAGAATCTGTCATTGTGTGCGACCAATTAAACTCGACTGGTGGATACCTTCCTTCACAAGGTACAATATAATTATGAAAGACTTGATTTCAGCATGCATAAAACATCAGTGTGAACACATACTCTAATTGCCAGCTAGTTGGACCAAACGTTGAAATAATTCAGTGGCTTATTACAATCAATTGGTAGAAGGTCTCCACCAATATACTTCGGGCAGTACAATATAATTAAAGATAGAGACGTATACTATAGTGGAGGAAGGAAATTTTATTTTAGGTTGTACTCCTCTCACTCAATCAAACTGATGGTTTTTCTGGTCTAATTGTTTTTCTCTCTTATTGTTTGTTCTATGTTTTTCCTTTGTTTTTTTATGTTTATATTTGATCTTAGATAACACATGTAATTTTTTATTTCAGTTTCATATATGCATGTAGATCAATTGGTATCAGAGCCTAGATCTCAACAATCTTCTGCTCAACATCAAGAATTAGACGAGAAGCACCCATCCACCAGTTTCAAAAAAAAATAAATCTTGTGTTTCATGTTCTTAGATCTGAACGCTCTTCCTCAACATCTTTCTACATGCCCTCCTTCGATTTTTTCAATATTCCCTTGTCATAGGGTCTTAGTGCGATCTCTTCATAGGGTTTCACTATGGGTTTTAGTGTTCCCTCTTCATAGGGTTTCAGTGTGCCCTCTTCAGTGTTTTAAGTATTTCCTCTAGGGTGTATCTCTCAGGGTGTCCAATTGGTTTGTGGTAGTGTGCATAGCCTCCTTGAGGTGTTTAAATGGTGCATAGTGCCCCATGGATGCAATAGTGGTTGTGTCTGGTCTATTTAGCCTTCCATTCTCTCTACATTCTGCAGATCTAGAGGACGTCTAGCATTCTTGGCCTTGTTTCTCCGTTCTTACTACAAGTCGACACTCTTGTCCTTTGTTCTAGATCTCCTGGTAGCCTAGGATCTCATCTAATTGCGCTCAAGCTCAGATTGCCCTTGTTCATAGTGCCCAGCTTCAAATTGAACCAAATGGTGGAGGAAAATCATAACGCCTCATAAAGAACTATCCACAAAGGACTCAAAGTCCAATGTGTCTGCACCAATTCAAGATTTAGCTCTGGCTCTTCATGAGTTACTCTGTCTGCAAAAGAGATGATCTCCAACACCCATGCAAATCGATACACATTTTCAATTTCCAAAGTATTCGAGCCAAATGAATGGAGAGACTGTTGATTCTTGGATCCATAGTCTATCCACCTACTTCAAGACATGTCCCGAGATGGATGAGGACATGAAGATTCATATTAGAATCTTGTAGTTCAAGGAAATTGTGCAAGCTTGGTGGGATAATCATCTTGAGAGTTGTCAGTTGGACATCAAGATAGGTGACCCAATAGCTACAATGCGTGCGCACATCATTTCTTGGGATGGATTTTTCGAGGAGTTAAGAGACTGCTTCTATCCCACGGGATATCAATATAACCTCCTTGCCTAATGGTTGCATCTCCAACAACTCGTAAATTAGTCAGTACAGAGCCAGATTGATGTCTTCTGTAATTTAGGCATTTAGCTGCACATTTTTTATCCAGAAGAGGTACTGATTGTTAAATTTAATTATGATATATTAATGCTTTTCTCTTGTGACGTTGATTTTTTTTATAGTCTTTCATTGGACAAGGCCTTTCTTGGGGCCTTGGAAGTGGAGCATAAAGTGGATCCTCAAATCCTCTCTCCCCAAATCCAATATAGTCATCCTCATATTGGTCATTCTAATGTTTCCCCTGCCGCTCCTTCCACACCTCTAAGTGCACCCTGGTGTACCTTTCACCAGACCAAATCGCATGCATCTGTTGACTGTTGAGAACTTAAGAATATTCACACTAACAAGACTTTATTTGCAGAGGTGGCTCAACTAGATTCCCCTGAACCTCATGACATAGTTTCTCTCTAACATCTTATAGAATATGACCCCTCTTTGATCTTGATGACCACTATTGAACCTGAAACCTCTTATGTGCCCATATTTACACATAATTGTTAGATAAAGTATGATTTGGATAATCTCATGGTAGAAAATGGAAGCCAAAAGAATCTCCTAGCCCAGTACTTGGTCCAACGCCTTCACATCCCCACCATTCCACACCTGACCCCATATCAGCTAGACTGGGTACAAAAGGAAGGCCCTTGTCTCACTGTATCCCAATGTTCTGCGATGACCTTTGTTATTATTCCTTTCAGGTATATTGTGGCATGTGATGTCTGTTGTCTAAATTATGCAAATTTGTTACTTGGCCTTCTGTTATAGTGGGAAAACCCCTCTATGGACTACACCAGGGTTATAAAATGTAGGCAGAGCTAACCATCTAAAGTCTCCTACTTTTTATCAACTATCCCGACATTACCCCACAATCATACATAAAAAACAAGGTATAGGGGATCCGGTAGGCATACCTTAAACTCCACGTCCGGTGTCGATCCCTTTGTGATTAGTTATTTCATGACTACAAAGGATGACCTCATCCCTTTCTCCTCCCAAGGATGACCTGCATTCACCAAAAGACAAAAAAGAAACTACAAGTATGCATTCTACATATGGATTAGTGGGTTAGACATCATAAACAATAAATGTAAACAAATCATATAAGTTTAAGATGTCATTTGGTGGGATGGAAAAAGTACTTCTTTATATTAATCTCACAAAAGTCACTTACAATATGAGACTGGCACTGCTCCTCAAACTCGGTCTTGGGCTCCTCTTCACAATACACCAGCTTCTTCCACGTCTCCTTCTCCTCTTCAGTTCTCTATAGGGGAATGTAAAAGGCTTGCAATGGAGAAGAAGGGAATTCTTTCTCAAACTCACAATGTGGTTGCCAAATATTGGGGCAAAGGGGGAATATGGAAATGGGCAAAGTTTCTATGCTCTCATGCTTCTTTTTGAAATAGGACCCCAACCCCTTCTTTTATAGGCCAAAAGAGATAGTAACGGTTGGGGTAACTGGCTATGGGCAGTCAAACGGTTAAGTAACGACTTGAAAACTAGTATCCTATGCAATTTTCATTTTTTCCGATATTCTATGAGTGTACATGGGTTGTAGTGGGGCGGCAGGCATGTGTACGCAGGCAGTAATGGTGCAGGGCGTGTATACCTTCAAAACAATGATTTTTAGAGAAGCTTGTTCAGTGATGGCTTGGAAAAGATAGTAAGTTAGATGGCCTGATGCCAAGTATGCATGTCTGGTGCAATTTGGGGTTATAATAGATGCCCCCTAATGCGTGAGGTCAAAAGAGCATCTGATGGTTGAAATACATTACAAATTTTCACCAATGTATGAAGCGAGTGAGCCCAGGGACCAGAGTTCAGGAGGTGTCATATGCAAAAATAACAATTTGTCTCACCGAGGTGGGAATACCCATGCTCAAAATAAAATCATGGCTGTCAATCAAATACATTGCATATCCATGTCATATAACAATATAAAGTGTAGTTGCGAGAAGTACACAGTGGATCTACATCTCAAAATCAAAAGATATACATGTATGGTATCCATATTCAAGAAGATAATGATGCCTAATGGCTGGAGATGAGGTCTTCAGAGGTCAAGCAACAACTTCAAAATCTTCAAAACTCAGGTAGGAGTGTAATATCAGTGTACCACTTCACTACCTAGAGGTCTTCGACGACTCGTCGGGAACAGATAAGAGGATCTTGGTGATCAGTGCAGATAACTTCATTGATTTTGAGTAAGGACTTGATTGTTCTTTCAGTGTGGCTGGGCATGAGGACAAGAGACAAACTACAGAAGGGCTGAATCAAGTTTAGTAAGACTTCCCTTGGATGAAAGCACGAAAAATGATGAGACTCAGGAAGCATGGCATTGACATAAGTTCACGATGCAAGAGGCAATGCAAACTCTCCATATGTTTGGAAGGATAACCAAATGGAGGAGGACACAAATCTATGTACTAAGAACAACTTCCTAAGGTCACATTAAATCCTATATCTTGACAAATAGATGGAAGGATGTACTTTGTCCAAGGGCGACTCATTGTGCTGCCAATAAAAAGAAAATACTTTTCCCTTCCTCTTTTTTGGGTATATTTGATTTTTTTGTCTTTTTCAATAATCTTGGAAAGTTTGAAAAAGAATAAAATAATGCTACGTTATAAAGGAGGAACGAGTGTCACAGACATACTAGTTCCAAATGCAAGGAAAACACAGATGCTCAGAGTAAGAGGACATATGCAGGAAAGGGGTAAACTAGCACCGAAAAGACGTCTATTCAAAATCATTTTAATGAGTGTGACAAAGAAAATATCACTCGACAATCTTTTCATATTTAAGTATTATGAAAAGATCTTAACTATGCACTCCATAAGGGATGTTCTTCTGGACCAATTTAACGAGTGTGAAGAAACAATGTCACTCGACCATGTTTTCAATTTTAGGGAGTCTGAAAAGAGCTTAACTATGGAGTCCGTGGGGGTTCCTTTTCCGTAAATTTAGTCCCCCAGGTGCAAAAAAGGGTTAAATCTATACCTGAGAATAATCTTCTAGAGAACCGAGGCTCCTAGAGTATACCTTTGTTCGTACAATTGACCATCCAAACTGAAAAATGGGTAAACTATTGCCGGACAAACGTGCCTTCAAATTTTAGTTTGGAGAGCATGAAGGGAAACAAGATTGCTCGACAATCTTTTCATGTTTAGAGGGTATGAAAAGGGCTTAAAAGAAGACCCGTTGTGTTTTGGGAGTCCCGAGGGTGAGGTCAAGAGTGATAATGAATCATGCAAATGAGGCTCAAGCTCGTAATCAGGAAAAAACCAATAAGGACTCCCGAGCCTATAATCATTTAGTGACGGCATGGATGCCAAAATGAAACCAGGATCTACCTAGGGCATCCATGTGAAAGTAGTCTCTACCACCAAATTACGACACTTCTAGAGCAGGAGTGAGGGTTCCGTGTCACAATTCAGTGGGGTTGATCCTATGGAAAAGAGAAAAAGACAATGAGATGCAGAAAGCGGAGGTGGAATACTAACTTAGATGCAAAAAGTTGAAAAAATGACATTTTACCAAAAGACCTCTAAAAATGACCCAACTCTCAAAAAGTTTCCCAATACCCAAAGTAACACGTATCGTAACATCCCTTAAGAAACTCAAGAACCATACTGAACGATTTTTAAGCTAGAAAAAAGGACAAAAGGGTAAATAAAAATGACAAAAGGGGCCAAAAAGTCTATAAATAGAATGTTGGCAATTCATTATCACCATTGTAAATTGAGAATTGACCAAAAGTAAAAAAAAACACCCCTTTTTCAAAATAGTTGAATCTGGGAGCTTTAGTGGATGAAATGAACTTCCGTTTGGACCAAGTAAGTACACACCATCCTCTCTTACATTTCCATATTTCATTTTTGCATTTGTTTTTGTTTTTTGGGGGGGCACTGACCTTTAAATAAGTTGGACCTATGTGTACGTGGGTTTTCCAAGCACAGCCCGCATGTACACCCGAGAAAAAGATAATTTGCCTGCATGCACACATGATTGTCCCTAAGACAACCCGTGTACACCCTCAAATAAGTGGAAAAAAAATGAAAATGCAATAATTAACCCCCCATACATTTGTCATTTTGTAGGATGCATGTGCATTGGAAAGAGAGGGAGCATGAGGACATTAATTTTTTTCTCTCCGAGGACCCTGCTGCTATCGTTGTTTTGTCACAATGTGGGTTGCTAAAGTTCTTCGAGTGTCTTTTTATGAGGGCACAACCTAGGTTCCCAAATGCATTGATAGATTAATGGCATCTTGACGCAGAGGCATTAATGCTCGAGGGGAAGTCGTTGACTCCAATGATTGAAGATATTTACTTCCTGACTGGTCTCTCGAGGAGAGGGGACCCAGTCAACTTGCATAATTTCCCCCCTGGGCCTCACAACATTGAGTAGTTGATTGGACTCCATTGCGAGGTTGGTACTAAGAAAGTAGGTTTTCATGTGCCTATACATAACATCAACAACCTATCACTCAAAGTGATAGTTCTACTCATTGGGAGGATCACTGGATCTACAGCTTTATATCAGGCCTCTCGAGCGCACATGCATTGTGTGGTATAGTTCTTAAATGCACAGATTTTTGACTGGAGTACCACCATGCTATATTGCATGAAGAGACAACTAACAGAGTGTAGGATACGGGAGCACCGAAACTTCTAGTTTGGGACCGTTTTGTGTTCCTTTTTCTTCGAGAGGGCACCCAGTCTCAATCCTCAAGAGACTATACGAGGGCACAAGGCCTCTCTCCTAGCACAATGCAGATGGGCGACGTTGTTGCCATAACAGGGGGGAGGGAGGACCATCAAGGATTTCGATGACAAGTTTTTTGACTGGTGGGAATGACATATTCCAGTAATAGAGGAATACCCCTATGTCGGGATCAATTTTTCTAGGGATCTTGTCATGCCTTTACCTCCCGGAACGGAGCGAGGGGAAATGGGTAAGTTTTCTTTTCAAAGTTATTTAATTTTTATGTATTTTTATATGTATCATTTTTTTGTATACTAGATTATCTGACACTTATGTATCTGTTATGTACAGATGTGGGACAAGTGCATCCAACAGACTTATCGAGGACTAGGCAGCATCCTTGACCAGAGGCAGGACCAACTGGATATCTCAAACCAACAATAGTAGCAGGGGGGCCTCCAGCTAGAGAGGCTAAGAGAGTATTGAGATAGGTAGAGCGGAACCTTACCGCACTCACTCGTACAGTCCCTATTTAGGAGATTGAGGATCTCCCACCGTCGATGCAACCTCGTGTAGTTGGGGTGCCACAAACCTAGGTCCAACTCTTCCGGCATTTGGCAAACACTATTGTTCACTACGGAAGGGCCAACAGGCCCCACCCTTAGCTAGGCTAGACTACTTACATGTTGAGAGAACTTTTCATATATTTTTAAGGGCACAAGCCCCGTGACTCTTACTGGACATATTTTTGAGGCGCTTGCGCCCACCCTTGTACTCTGATATTTTTGATATATATATGGATATCTACATCTTTTTACGTTTTATGGATTACATCTATTTTACAAATGTATTTACATGTGTGTGTGCGCGCTTTTTCTTACATGTGTGCAATATGCCAATCTAATACATGATTAGCTAGAGTATATTTGATTTGATTCAATCTCCTAGGAACATGGATATATGTAATGTAATCAAATCTTCTTTCTAAGAGACGTACCCTAAGGAACCGTCGGTGTAGTGTAGGATCGTAAATGGGGTAAACCCCATTTAACTGAGACACAACCAGCTAAGCGTATAAGTAGACCCAGAGGTGAGAGATACCATGCGACAAAGCGTCACGAAGCAACTCTAAAACTATGTTGTATTCAACGACATTGTTTGTGGCGTCACCTAAACAGATACCTCCTGAAGATAGCAACTAGCCTTGGGGTGTGAAAATCAGTCAAGCTGCAGAAGAAAACCCCCGAGTGTGTTGGCTAGCACCATCTGCAAACCCAAGGAACACCTCTAATTCACTTGACATCTGCCACAGAGAAAAAGATGACATAAAAATGACACGTCCATAAAACCAAAAAGAAAAAAACTAAAAAGAAAATGTATAAGACTATACATATGTTACAAGAAGTCACCCAAGGTGACCCACCTATGAGTAATACTTCTTGAGGTAGATCCCATTTCTAGGCTCCACCAAATCATTTCCCTCAAATTCCACGAGACGATAAGCACCCTTCTTTAGAACCTTCTTCACGATGAAAGGTCCGAACCACATAAGTTTGAACTTGCCTGCCCCCATGGGGTCCTTATCTTGGTTATAGACTAGGACAAGGTCACCTTCGAAGAAAATTCGAGGATGGACAGACCGATAGCCTCATTATCCAAGGTTTCATCCCGTCGCTTCTCATCGAGCTGCTCAAGATATAATAAACACACTTCAAGTGATTAAATGTCTGGCAATAATTGTACTGCCAATTTTAGAGAGGGGCTCTGACACTCTATAGGCAAGACTGCTTCAAGCCAGTAAACGATTTGAAAAGGTTAAAAACCATTTGCAATCTTAATAGGCATTCGGTAGGCCCATAATGCTGAGTACAACATCAAATGCCAATTTGATCTGGCTGAATTGATCTTTCATTGTAAAATAGTCTTAAGGGATTTATTCACAGATTCCACCTGACCATTCGCTTGTGGGTAGTAGGGTGATGAATGTTCTTGCCTCAACCCAAGATTTGATGTTAACTCAAACATCATTTTGTTCTGAAAGTGACTGCCATGGTTAGTGAAAATCTCTCTCGGGACGTCGAACCTTGCTATTATCTGGTTAAACAAAAAGAGAGTTGTTGTCTCTCCATCATCTTTAAATGTTGGCATAGCTTCGACCCACTTCATGAATTAGTATACTACTACGATGATATAACGATGCCCCCTTGTGGAAGGAGGGTTGCATGTATCATAATCAATCCCCCACTTGGTGAAGGGACCAACTATGATAACGGGAAACATGGGAGCCGGGTGTGTCCTCATATTCAGAGAGAAGATCTGACATGGGTGGCATTTCTTGATCGATTCAACACAATATTTGATTAACGTCGGCCAAAATTAACCAACTCGTAGAATATTTTGGGTTGTTGCCAACCTAGACAAGTGACCGCCACATGCTCTAGTGTGGAAATCGTTAAGAATGATTTTCACTTCTTCATGAGTGAGACACTGACAAAGGATGCAATCTACACCTCGACAATACAGAGTGTCCTCAAGTATGAGATAGTTCTTGGCCTAATTGTGTCTACGGTGATGCTCATCATGAGAAGCAGAGGTAGGGAACTTCAAAATCTGGAGGTAGAATAGTATATCTTCATACCAGGGGTCTAAAGACACGATAAAAACATGTCTCCTTTGATAGGTGACTTTTTGGGTATAACATCACCTGATCTGACTGAAAGTTCAGAAATGAGTTCTGCAAAGACCAATGACTTTTTGGATTTCACCGAAACAAAATTGAAGTCGAATTCTGGGAGGATAACTATCCATCTACCAATATTTCCGCCAATTACACGCCGTGTCAACACGTATTGAAATGGATTCACAACAACAATGACGATGGTCTTGCAAAACAAGATGTAATGATGGAACTGTTGGACAGCATGAACTACTACCAATGCAAGTTTTTCAACGTGGGTATAATTGAATTCTAGTCCGACCAGTCCTTGGCTCAGGTAATAAATCACATATTCTAAGAGAAAATCATCCTCCTAAACCAAGACCATACCGATGGTCGATTCCGCAGCGGCCAAGTACAATACAAAATCTTTATTATAATTGGGTGGTCGCAGCAGAGGGGTAGACCTGAGGGCACATTAAAATGCTTCAAAAGAGCACTGAGTGGCTTCGTCCCAATGAAAAGGAACATCCTTCTTCAGTAAATGCATAAAACCCTTTGTGATCTCAGCATAGTTTGTGATGAAACGCCATCAAAAGTTTTATTTTCCCTGTAGACTCTTAAGCTAAGGAACTATGCATGGGGGAGGCAACTAAACTATTGCCTCAACCTTTAGAAGATCGACCATGATCCTTGTTGCTGAAACTATGAAACCTGGCAGACGACCCAATGTGATGCAAAAACTACATTTTTTTGGATTCAAGTGTATCTGGTAGTAGCGACATTGCTCAAAGATAAGTTAGAGGTGTGCAGGATGATCAACTCTCTTGTGAGATCGTGATGCTAAATCATCGAGATAAGCCTCGACTATGTGTTTAAGATCATGGAAAGCAAAATACATGGCCTGCTGAAACGTAGCTCCAGCATTTTTCAGACCAAAAGGCATCTTTCGATAAGCGAATGTACCCCATGAATAGATGAAAGTGGTTTTTTGTTGGTCTTTGAGCTTGATCTGTATTTTATTGTATCCCAAAAAACCATCCATGAAAGAAAAGGCTTCGTAACCTACGCATTCATCGACTATCTGGTCAATAAATGGTGTGGGAAAATTATCCTTTAAATAGGCCTTGTTCAAATCATGGAAGTCCATACATACGCAAATCGTACCCTATTTTTTGTTGACTGGAATGGGATTTGACACCCATTGAGTCAATTGGATGGGGTATATGAAACCAGCTTGGAGTAGTTTCTCTACATCAGCCTTAATAGATGCTTCTTTCCTAGGATTGACTGGACAAAGATTCTGTTGGATCGGCTTAGCATCAGGATATGTCATGATTTCATGTTCGATGATTCTTGGATCTATGCCTGGCATTTCCTCGTAAGACCAGGAAAACACGTCATGGAATTCTTTAAATAAATCTATGTAGATTTGAATCTCCTTGGGGGAGTAGCCCGCTCCGATGAAAATATTCTCCACGATGTCAGGGATTTTGGAGAAATCAATAGGTATCATTTGAGAAATTATTTCCATATTTCCTTCAGTGTAAACAATGTGCATAGCCAAAGGATTGATAGGATAAGCCTTATCTCCAGTCATAGTCAGAGTGAATTCCCCTACTTCAATTCTTCTTAACTCTGGGAGGAAGTAAGATTTGTGATGAAGATCATCACAGGGTCTGTTCGGACTAGTCATTTCCTCAATAATCACCTCGTCTGAGGGAAAGACTAAGTCTAAAGAATCAGTATCAGCGAGGGAACCTTGATCCCAAGTAGGCACGAGTACTAGATCTAACTATTGTGTGGGAGTTGGATCAAGGCCGGTGGAAGCTTGTTGAACTATAGAGTATGCAACTTCTACCACAGACAAAGGCATGGCCATGCCATGGTGCCCTGTCCCTTCCATCATAACTGATGGGGAAGGAAGAGGTGGGTAATCAAATGTACCCATCAAAGGTGGGCACAAACCAACCCCTACGTTGATGATGTTGGGCTGAGGGTTATCAATCATCGGGGCCGTTGATACCCCCGATGAAGGGTCAGGACGAGAGAAGGATAATTGATCAATGGACACAATCTGGCCCTCATGTGGAAACAACAAGACCTGGAAAAATATTGTGACCACTGCTTGCATAGCATAGGTCCAACTCCTTCCTAACAAGATATTGTAGTCGAGAGATGCATCAACCACTTCAACCTTGACACACACGGTCTTCCCCCCTAACTGCATGGGAAAAGAGGGGATGATTCCATGTGGTCGGAATGAACAACCATCGAAAGAGGTAAGGAGAGTAGGTGACGGAGACAAAATTGGTTGGCCAATGGCCTTCCAACACACCATAGACATCATGCATGTTGAGGTTCCCTCATCAACCAACGTGCGAAAAATGTTCCGAGTAAAATTTTTAGTGGTGTAAGCCACTACTATCTGAAATGCTACGTGGTAAGGAAGATGAGGTTTTAAGTCAGTCGTATCAAGAATGATCATTCCTGGATTACAAGTCTTAGCAGATCCTAAGGCAGCTAATAGAACCTTTCACTGGGAAGGGAAACTCTGGAGGACTTCCAAAGTAGACATTGCACAAGGGGTTTATAACAAATCCTCCACCACAGAGTAGTTCTAGGCGGCCCTTGCGTTTAGGTTGTGGGAATATTTCTTGAATGCACCTTTTGCGATGCGTGTCATTATTTCTCCCAATGCGTTTTCAATATGGAGAGAAAAATATGGGTTTTCTTCTTCTTTACCCTTCTCATAGGTGTTTGGCACTCCGTAGTCGTGTGTCCTAGTCATTATGTCAATGCTACCTTTCATCATGTACACCTTCGCGGATGAAGGATTACTGATAGACGGAGCGGGTTCTTGACTGCCCCCTTCTGCACTTGAAGAGGCTTGAGTTAAACTTTTCCCATGTGGAAATGTGTTCATTAACACAACAGGCTGTTGTTGTGCCAATAACTTATGGGCCTCTGCAAGTCGAGGGCACTCGTGAGTCAGGTGTTATTCCTTGCAAAGATTACATGGATACTTTGAATTATTCTTTTTAGTGTTTACTCCTCTAGCATTATCAGTAGGTTTCTTATCCCCCTTACCCTTCTTTCATTGTTTCTTCCTCCCTTCAGGATGTTGGGTGGCCTTTGGGTTTGTCGATTGCACACTGTGTACATCCGACTTTTGGGTAGGGGGAATAGTTGAACCAGTGGTATGGTTGGCCACTATCTGCTGTATCGACAATTGTTGCAATTTATTTGACAATTGGTCAGTGGGATTCATTTGTGTTGAACCAACAATACCATCAACATGTGGTGCATATATCTGTTTGGTATTGTCAAGTATCGACCACAGTGCATCTGGAAAAAATTTGTAAAGTAAACCAGATTGAGACTAAATCAGCTCTAGCTGTTAAGATCTCATTATCGCTTCTTCCTCTGAAAAGACCCCCGAGGTTGCAACGTATTTATATAACTGGGGTAACAAAGACTTAAGGAACCACTCAAGAAGGAATGTTGTTGGGACTAACACTTTTATCAAACTCTTCCAGTGTCTCCATTCTCATATGTGATCTGAGATATGGTCCGCTTTTGTCCGCTCAAATTTGGCCAACAATTAGGTGTCGACATTGTATCTCACAGGTAATTGGAAATGGTTTAAGAAACCCATTACCAATTCTCCAAAGGAAGAGTCTTGAGTGATCGAGCTCAATGTACCATTTCACAACACTCCTGATGAGAATGCATTGACAAAAATGCAACTGGATGGAGTCATCTCTCAAAGAGTTGGGTGAGCACCATAGATGGAAGGTAGTCACATGATTGTCTAGATCTTCGTTAGGATTAGCCTCAAACTTTGGAATGTTCGAAGGAAACTTGGTCGGCATGGGAGGACAACGCGGATCCTGATAGATTGGGTCGTTTAATAACCTTGTCAAGTCTGGAAAGTGCAGAGTTTCCAGAAATGGTAATTTGGGTTGTTAATTATAACCAGGGAAAAAGGAGCTTGGAGTTTGGCTGGCACCAAGTTTCCAGGAAAAGTTAGGTTGTTGGCCAGGGTTCTCGTAATAACCATAGCCATGACCAGCGTACAAATTCTATTCTTGTTGAGATGTCATCGGCTGACTCCCATAATATCATGAAAAGGGATGGGCTTGCGTCACATTCCAAGGATTTTGGGAAGGGTTTCCCCCTGCCGATCCGACAGGCATATGTGTTGAGCCTTGCTTAGGGTTCCATTGGCTATGGAAGGGGTTGCCCCCAGTCAGCATCCCTGACAAGGGAATTGATGCCTACCATGGATTTCAAGGTCCTTACGAGGAAGGAATTGTTAGGATATCTAGACACTTAGGAGTTAGTTAAGATC
>SNQJ01S0016639.1:37478-60578 GCA_010110895.2 Picea sitchensis
TTCATGTTTAGAGGGTATGAAAAGGGCTTAAAAGAAGACCCGTTGTGTTTTGGGAGTCCCGAGGGTGAGGTCAAGAGTGATAATGAATCATGCAAATGAGGCTCAAGCTCGTAATCAGGAAAAAACCAATAAGGACTCCCGAGACTATAATCATTTAGTGACGGCATGGATGCCAAAATGCAACCAGGATCTACCTAGGGCATCCATGTGAAAGTAGTCTCTACCACCAAATTACGACACTTCTAAAGCAGGAGTGAGGGTTTCGTGTCACAATTCGGTGGAGTCGATCCTATGGAAAAGAGAAAAAGACAATGAGATGCAGAAAGTGGAGGTGGAATACTAACTTAGATGCAAAAAGTTGAAAAAATGACATTTTACCAAAAGACCTTTAAAAATGACCCAACTCTCAAAAAGTTTCCCAACACCCAAAGTAACACGTATCGTAACATCCCTTAAGAAACTCAAGAACCATACTGAACGATTTTCAAGCTAGAAAAAAGGACAAAAGGGTAAATAAAAATGACAAAAGGGGCCAAAAAGTCTATAAATAGAATGTTGGCAATTCATTATCACCATTGTAAATTGAGAATTGACCAAAAGTAAAAAAAACACCCCTTTTTCAAAATAGTTGAATCTGGGAGCTTTAGTGGATGAAATGAACTTCCGTTTGGACCAAGTAAGTACACACCATCCTCTCTTGCATTTCCATCTTTCATTTTTGCATTTGTTTTTGTTTTTTGGGGGGGCATCGACCTTTAAATAAGTTGGACCTATGTGTACGTGGGTTGTCCAAGCATAGCCCGCATGTACACTCGAGAAAAAGATAATTTGCCTGCGTGCACACGTGATTGTCCCTAAGACAACCCGTGTACACCCTCAAATAAGTGGAAAAAAAATGAAAATGTAAGAATTAACCCCCCATACATTTGTCATTTTGCAGGATGTATGTGCATTGGAGAGAGAGGGAGCATGAGGACATTATTTTTTTTCTCTCCGAGGACCCTACTGCTATTGTTGTTTTGTCACAATGTGGGTTTCTAAAGTTCTTTGAGTGTTTGTTTATGAGGGCACAACCCAGGTTCCCAAATGCATTGATAGATTACTGGAATCTTGACGCAGAGGCATTAATGCTCGAGGGGAAGTCATTGATTCCAACGATTGAAGATATTTACTTCCTGACTGGTCTCTCGAGGAGAGGGGACCCAGTCAATTTGCATAATTTCCCCCCTGGGCCTCACAACATTGAGTAGTTGATTGGACTCCATTGCGAGGTTGGTACTGAGAAAGTAGGTTTTCATGTGCCTATACATAACATCAACAACCTATCACTCAAA
Organism: Picea sitchensis; assembly: GCA_010110895.2. Classification (NCBI taxonomy): domain Eukaryota; kingdom Viridiplantae; phylum Streptophyta; class Pinopsida; order Pinales; family Pinaceae; genus Picea; species Picea sitchensis. Next base: position 38,813 of record SNQJ01S0016639.1, read on the forward strand.
GTGATAGTTCTACTCATTGGGAGGATCACTGGATCTACAGCTTTACATCAGGCCTCTCGAGCGCACATGCATTGTGTGGTATAGTTCTTAAATGCACATATTTTTGACTGGAGTACCACCATGCTATATTGCATGAAGAGACAACTAACAGAGTGTCGGATACGGGAGCACCGAAACTTCTAGTTTGGGACCGTTTTGTGTTCCTTTTTCTTCGAGAGTGTACCCAGTCTCAATCCTCGAGAGACTATACGAGGGCACAAGGCCTCTCTCCCAACACAATGCAGATGGGCGACGTTGTTGCCATGACAGGGGGGATGGAGGACCATGAAGGATTTCGATGACAAGTTTTTTGACTGGTGGGAATGACATATTCCAGTAATAGAGGAATACCCCTATGTCGGGATCAATTTTTCTAGGGATCTTGTCATGCCTTTACCTCCCGGAACGGAGCGAGGGGAGATGGGTAAGTTTTCTTTTCAAAGTTATCTAATTTTTATGTATTTTTATATGTATCATTTTTTTGTATACTAGATTATCTGACACTTATGTATCTGTTATGTACAGATGTGGGACAAGTGCATCCAACAGACTTATCGAGGACTAGGCAGCATCCTCGACCAGAGGTAGGACCAACTGGATCTCTCAAACCAACAATAGCAGCAGGGGGGCCTCCAGCCAGAGAGGCTAAGAGAGTATTGAGACAGGTAGAGCGGAACCTTATCGCACTCACTCGTACAGTCCCTATTTAGGAGATTGAGGATCTCCCACCGTCGATGCAACCTCATGTAGTTGGGGTGCCACAAACCTAGGTCCAACTCTTCTGGCATTTGGCAAACACTGTTGTTCACTACAGAAGGGCCAACAGGCCCCACCCTTAGCTAGGCTAGACTACTTACGTGCTGAGAGAACTTTTCATATATTTTTAAGGGCACAAGCCCCATGACTCTTACTGGACATATTTTTGAGGCGCTTGCGCCCACCCTTGTACTCTGATATTTTTGATATATATATGGATATCTACATCTTTTTACGTTTTATGGATTACATCTATTTTACAAATGTATTTACATGTGTGTGTGCACGCTTTTTCTTACATGTGTGCAATATGCCAATCTAATACATGATTAGCTAGAGTATCTTTGATTTGATTCAATCTCCTAGGAACATGGATATATGTAATGTAATCAAATCTTCTTTCTAAGAGACGTACCCTAAGGGACCGTCGGTGTAGTGTAGGATCGTAAATGGGGTAAACCCCATTTAACTGAGACACAACTAGCTAAGCGTATAAGTAGACCCAGAGGTGAGAGATACCATGCGACAAAGCGTCACGAAGCAACTCTAAAACTATGTTGTATTCGGCGACATTGTTTGTGGCGTCACCTAAACAGATACCTCCTGAAGATAGCAACTAGCCTTGGGGTGTGAAAATCAGTCAAGCTGCAGAAGAAAACCCCCGAGTGTGTTGGCTAGCACCATCTGCAAACCCAAGGAACACCTCTATTTCACTTGACATATGCCACAGAGAAAAAGATGACATAAAAATGACACGTCCATAAAACCAAAAAGACAAAAACTAAAAAGAAAATGTATAAGACTATACATATGTTACAAGAAGTCACCCAAGGTGACCCACCTACGAGTAATACTTCTTGAGGTAGAGCCCATTTCTAGGCTCCACCAAATCATTTCCCTCAAATTCCACCAGACTATAAGCGCCCTTCTTTAGAACCTTCTTCACGATGAAAGGTCCGAACCACATAAGTTTGAACTTGCTTGCCCCCATGGGGTCCTTATCTTGGTCATAGACTAGGACAAGGTCACCTTCAAAGAAAATTCGAGGATGGATGGACCGATCATACTGATACTTGAATTTTTTTTTGTGAGCCTCATTAGCCAAGGTTGCATCCCGTCGCTTCTCTTCGCGCTGCTCAAGATATAATAAACACACTTCAAGCGATTAAGTGTCTGGAAACAACTATACTGCCAATTTTAGAGAGGGGATCTGACACTCTATAGGCAAGACTGCTTCAAGCCCGTAAACGATTTGAAAAGGTTAAAAACTAGTTGCAATCTTAACAGACATTCGGTAGGCCCATAATGCTGAGTACAACATCAAATGCCAATTTGATCTGGCTGAATTGATCTTTCATTGTAAAATAGTCTTAAGGGATTTATTCACAGCTTCCACCTGACCATTCGCTTGTGGGTAGTAGGGTGATGAATGTTCTTGTCTCAACCCAATATTTGATGTTAACTCAGACATCATTTTGTTCTGAAAGTGACTGCCATGGTTAGTGAAAATCTCTCTCGGGACGCCGAACCTTGCTATTATCTGGTTAAACAAAAAGAGAGTTGTTGTCTCTCCATCATCTTTAAACGTTGGCATAGCTTCGACCCACGTTGGACAGCATGAACTACTACCAACGCAAGTTTTTCAACGTGGGTATAATTGAGTTTTGGTCCAACCAGTCCTTGGCTCAGGTAATAAATCACATATTCTAAGAGAAAATCATCCTCCTGAACAAAGACCATACCGATGGTCGATTCTGCAGTGGCCAAGTACAATACAAAATCTTTATTATAATTGGGTGGTCGCAGTAGAGGGGTGGACGTGAGGGCGCATTAAAATGCTTCAAAAGAGCACTGAGCAGCTTTGTCCCAATGAAAAGGAACATCCTTCTTTAGTAAATGCATAAAACCCTTTGTGATCTCGACATAGTTTGTGATGAAACGCCATCAAAATTTTTCTTTTCCCTATAGACTCTTAAGCTAAGGAACTATGCATGGGGGAGCCAACTAAACTATTGCCTCAACCTTTAGAAGATCGACCATGATCCTTGTTGCTGAAACTATGAAACCTGGCAGACGACCCAATGTGATGCAAAAACTACATTTTTTTGGATTCAAGTGTATCTGGTAGTAGCGACATTGCTCAAAGATAAGTCAGAGGTGTGCAGGATGATCAGCTCTCTTGTGAGATCGTGATGCTAAATCATCAAGATAAGCCTCGACTATGTGTTTAAGATCATGGAAAGAAAAAGACATGGCCTGCTGAAACATAGCTCCAGCATTTTTCAGACCAAAAGGCATCTTTCGATAAGTGAATGTACCCCACGGACAGATGAAAGTGGTTTTTTGTTGGTCTTTGAGTTTGATCTGTATTTTATTGTATCCCAAAAAACCACCCATGAAAGAAAAGGCTTCGTAACCTACGCATTCATCGACTATCTGGTCAATAAATGGTGTGGGGAAATTATCCTTTAAATAGGCCTTGTTCAAATCATGGAAGTCCATACATACATGAATCATACCCTATTTTTTGTTGACTGGAATGGGATTTGACACCCATTGAGTCAATTGGATGGGGTAGATGAAACCAGCTTGGAGTAGTTTCTCTACATCAGCCTTAATAGATGCTTCTTTCCTAGGATTGACTGGACAAAGATTCTGTTGGATCGGCTTAGCATCAGGATATGTCATGATTTCATGTTCAATGATTCTTGGATCTATGCCTAGCATTTCCTCGTAAGACCAGGAAAACACGTCATGGAATTCTTTAAATAAATCTATGTAGATTTGAATCTCCTTGGGGGAGCAGCCCACTCCGATGAAAATATTCTCCATGATGTCAGGGATTCTGGAGAAATCAATAGGTATCGTTTGAGCAATTCTTTCCATATTTCCTTCAGTGTAAACAATGTGCATAGCCAAAGGATTGATAGGATAAGCCTTATCTCCAGTCATAGTCAGAGTGAATTCCCCTACTTCAATTCTTCTTAACTCTGGGAGGAAGTAAGATCTGTGATGAAGATCATCACAGGGTCTATTCATACTAGTCATTGCCTCAATAATCACCTCATCTAAGGGAAAGACTAAGTCTAAAGAATCAGTATCAGCGAGGGAACCTTGATCCCAAGTAGGCATGAGTACTGGATCTAACTATTGTGTGGGAGTTGGATCAAGGCTGGTGGAAGCTTGTTGAACTATAGAGTATGCAACTTCTGCCACAGACAAAGGCATGACCATGCCATGGTGCCCTGTCCCTTCCATCATAGTTGATGGGGAAGGAAGAGTCCACAGATCATTAAAGTAAGTCGTGCGAAATGATGAGATTTGAAAGATTTCAGCCCTAGGCCAGTCAGGGATAGTCGATATGAAATGGACATTGTTGGTCAGAGGTGGGTAATCGAATGTACCCATCAAAGGTGGGCACAAACCAACCCCTACGTTGATGATGTCGGGCTGAGGGTTATCAATCATCGGGACCGTTGATACCCCCGATGAAGGGTCAGGACGAGAGAAGGATAATTGATCAATGGACACAATCCAGCCCTCATGTGGAAACAACAAGACCTGGAAAAATATTGCGACCACTGCTTGCATAGCATAGGTCCAACTCCTTCCTAACAAGATATTGTAGTCGAGAGATGCATCAACCACTTCAACCTCGACGCACACGGTCTTCCCCCCTAACTGCATGGGAAAAGAGGGGATGATTCCATGTGGTCGGAATGAATGACCATCGAAAGAGGTAAGGATAGTAGGTGACGGAGACAAAATTGGTTGGCCAATGGCCTTCCAACATGCCATAGACATCACGCATGTTGAGGTTCCCTCATCAACCAACGTGCGAAAAATGTTCCGAGTAAAAGTTTTAGTGGTGTAAGCCACTACTATCTGAAATGCTACGTGGTAAGGAAGACGGGGTTTTAAGTGAGTCGTATCAAGCATGATCGTTCCTGGATTACAAGTCTTAGAAGATCCTAAGGCAGCTAATAGAACCTCTCACTGGGAAGGGAAACTCTGGAGGACTTCCAAAGTAGACATTGCACAAGGGGTTTATGACAAATCCTCCACCACAGAGTAGTTCTAGGCGGCCCTTGCGTTTAGGTTGTGGGAATCTTTCTTGAATGCAACTTTTGTGATGTGTGTCATTATTTCTCCCAATGTGTTTTCAATATGGAGAGAAAAAGATGGGTTTTCTTCTTCTTTACCCTTCTCAGAGGTGTTTGGCATTCCATAGTCGTGTGTCCTAGTCATTATGTCAATGATACCTTTCATCATGTACACCTTCACGGACGAAGGATTACTCATAGACGGAGGGGGTTCTTGACTGCCCCCTTCTGCACTTGAAGAGGCTTGAGTTAAACTTTTCCCATGTGGAAATGTGTTTGTTAACACAACAGGGTGTTGTTGTGCCAATAACTTCTGGGCCTCCGCAAGTCGAGGGCACTCGTGAGTCAGGTGTTATTCCTTGCAAAGATTACATGGATACTTTCAATTATTCTTTTTAGTGTTTCCTCCTCTAGCATTATTAGTAGGTTTATTATCCCCCTTACCCTTCTTTCATTGTTTCTTCCTTCCTTCAAGATGTTGGGTGGCCTTTGGGTTTGTCGATTGCACACTGTGTACATCCGACTTTTGGGTAGGGGGAATAGTTGAACCAGTGGTATGGTTGGCCACTATCTGCTGTGTCAACAATTGCTGCAATTTATTTGACAATTGGTTAGTGGGATTCATTTGTGTTGAACCAACAATACCATCGGCATGTGGTGTAGATCTCTGTTTGGTATTGTCAAGTATCGACCACGGTGCATCTGGAAAAACTTTGTAAAGTAAACCAGATTGAGAGTAAATCAGCTCTAGCTGTTGAGCTCTCATTATCGCTTCTTCCTCTGAAAAGACCCCAAGGTTGCAACGTATTTATATAACTGGGGTACCAAATACTTAAGGAACCACTCAAGAAGGAATGCTGCTGGGACTGACACTTTTATCAAACTCTTCCAGTGTCTCCATTCTCATATGTGATCTGAGATATGGTCCGCTTTTGTGCACTCAAATTTGGCCAACAATTAGGTGTCGACGTCTTATCTGACAGGTAATTGGAAATGGTTTAAGAAATCCATTACCAATTCTCCAAAGGAAGAGTCTTGAGCGGTCGAGCTCAATGTACCATTTCACAGCACTCCCGATGAGAATGCGTTGAAAAAAATGCAACTGGATGGAGTCGTCTCTCAAATAGTTGGGTGAGCACCATAGATGGAAGGTAGTCACATGATTGTTTGGATCTTCGTTAGGATTAGCCTCAAACTTTGGAATGTCCGAAGGAAACTTGGTTGGCATGGGAGGACAATGTGGATCCTGATAGATTGGGCCATTTAATAACCTTGTCAAGTCTGGAAAGTGCAGAGTTTCCAGAAATGGTAATTTGGGTTGTTAATTATAACCAGGGAAAAAGGAGCTTGGAGTTTGGCTGGCACCAAGTTTCCAGGAAAAGTTAGGTTGTTGGCCAGGGTTCTCGTAATAACCATAGCCATGACCAGCGTACGGATTCTATTCTTGTTGAGATGTCATCGGCTGACTCCCATAATAGGATGAAAAGGGATGGGCTTGCATCACATTCCAAGGATTTTGGGAAGGGTTTCCCCCTACCGATCCGACGGGCATATGTGTTGAGCCTTTCTCGGGGTTCCATTGGCTATGGAAGGGGTTGCCCCCAGTCAGCATCCCTGACAAGGGAATTGATGCCTACCATGGATTCCAGGGTCCTTACGAGGAAGGAATTTCTAAGTTTTCCCTCTATGCAGGAATATTACCCTGCATAGGATTTTGTTGTCCATAACCGGGGTTGCCCCTGGCCGAGATGAGAGTTGATCAAAATGCGTTGTTACCAAATGCATTGAATAAAGAGAATGATGTCAAACCTACCAACATGCTATAAGAAAGAATTCCTTGACCCCCTGCTCCAACCAAACTATATTTTACGTTCGGATCGGCGGAATGTTGGTGAGCAACACCAAGTGAAGGGGATGAAGGAGGTATATGAGCCCCTCCATAAGGGAAAGAGTTATAGGTAGATGAAGTTCTCCCTATGGATTCTTTCAAAGGAGCGTTGGAGCTCCCTGTCCCAAGACATAAAGTCTGTAGAGTGGAGTATGAAAGTACAGTTCTCGTATCGAAGCCAGGCATCTTGTATGAGAACGAAGGTCCTGTCGCACTCTGGGTGAAAGGAGCAGTGATCACCGGCATAGATGGAATAAGACCATTGCCTGAGGTAGAGGCAGTCAAGACCATATTGGCTCAAGCCAATGACGGATGGTTAGGAGGTGGAACACCCCCTGTAGTGACAACCATAGAGGAAATATGAGTATTCCCTGAAGAAGTAGTAGCATTTGTTTTCATCGCTTCTTGTGACACTACCTGATGCTCGTAAGGTTGAACCTATATGACGATGGGCACCAATAGATCAGTGACTGGAGGTTTATATAGACCAAGAGCTTGCGCTCCGAGGTCAGAAATGGTTGGTTCCTCCAAAATCAAATTTTCTCCTCTCGGAGATGAGTTGGGCACAGTTTCTTGTAACCTAGTTGCCTCAAAAGTCCCTTGCTGGTCCAGTTTTCGCCTTAGCAGTGGTAGGGGGGGGGGGCTCAAGATCAAGCAGTGGTAGGCCCAAAATCCTTCACAACCAGTGAATCTCCTGATCCCCCACTGTGTGAGAATATCAAAGACACAATAGGGCTTTCTATAATCATTTAAAAACCAACACACACTAGAATTTTTTTTTATGAGATAAGACAAGCAGATCGCTAGCTAGTTGGAAGGACAGTTACAACAGCCAACACCTAGAGAAACTTACCGATGCAAGTGAAACTTGAATACAGAAGCACCCTCCAGGTATAATTTTCAAAGCGTGGCCCGATGTCTTCCCTAGGTACTGAGGTATACCCTTGCAGTCACCTGTGAAAGTCAATAAGATAAAGGCAACTAGGTTGCAAGCGTGCAAACAGTCACTAGGCGGGTGCAGTCAACAGTTGGGTGGACTGCAATGAGAAAGCTATCAAGCCTGAAACCTATCAAGGGTATCAAAAGAAAGTGTTTCGGAAGACGAATGAGGACCTCGAATGGATTCAAGACCCATGAAGCTATGTGGCAAATGTGATCAACGGAATCCCAAGATAAGCCCTCTATATGCGTTACCCACTACGGTTGGTCTGGATTTGGAGGGGTTATCTCTGCCACCTTTCCGCACGCAACCTCGTTTTTATCCCCTGTGTTAGAGGGGGGTCCTAGATAACTTCCACGGTTACAGGGATTTCAGGCACTCCCTAGCTCAGACTCTTATGTTTGTTTTTGTAGCCTTGAAGAGTTTCTTCTCCAATCCTGAATCAAGGCTCTAGCCTAGACTAAATTGATGGACCCTTCAAACACAAACTCTAATAACTTTTAATTAAGCGTTAATTTTAGTGGTTGTCTTAAGTCAACAGGAATGGAAATGAAACCAGTGATGTTCTTTAAGAGACGAAAGATAAGAGCATAAGATGAAACTAAAAAAAAACTACTTCTTTCTTCACAAATAAAGATTTGCCAATTTAAACTCTTTAACCAAACTTTTCGTAACTATTTTTCTCAGACATTTGAAAAGAAAAACTCAGAACAAGATTTCGCTAGACTACGAGCTACTTAATGTCCTAAGTATTCAAGTAAAGAACTTAAGAAAACTTTCTTTTTCCGTGGTAAATGAAACAACTAGCCTAAACTACTTTACCAAACAAAGAAGTGAAAGATTTTATTTATTTATTTTTTTACGCTTCAAAAAACGAATTTGAAAATTAATTATTTTCTTTTCTTATAAAGAAAAAAAGGGGAAAATGACGAAAAGTCAAGACCAAGAAATGAATTCAGGCCCAAACGCAGATCGTAGGGAATCACTGACAATACCAAACCGACAAATCAAAACAGGCTCACAAACTTGTCTAAAAACCCTATCAAAGAAAACACAAGAAATATTTCGATAAGAAAAAACTATGTTGAAGTCAAACCTAGGCTAAAAACTACTATAACAAAGACCAGAACTATATCAAGAAAACCCCCGAGAAGTGTGACTTCTCACAGGGAAGAGGATGACTGCTTCTCCTTAAAAAAGAAAAAATCTCAACACAGGCACGCTACTGATACTTCAACAACTAGCGTATGTACACGGGCTGTCCAAAGGCAGGGCGCGTATGCATGCATGTAGGCCCACTACAGGCCGCGTACACCTCTGTAACTCCTCCAAAAAAATGAAAACCAATATTCCAGCACAAGCAGGGAGTGCTGGTATGGAAGACTAGCATCCCCTAAAGACACAGAAGCTTACAAAAACTCAGAAAATAGTAAATAAACTGATTCAAAGCACCCAAAAAGAAATATTCCCAAAGACCCTAGAGGATTCCCCAGTATGGTCGCCAATTCTGCTATAGAGGGAAAACCCCTCTACAGACTACACTAGGGTTCTAAAATGTAGGCAAAGCTAACCGTCTAAAGTATCCTACTTTTTATCAACTATCCTGACATTACCCCACAATCATACATAAAAGACAAGGTATAGGGGATACGGTAGGCATACCTTAAACTCCACGTCCGGTGTTGATCCCTTTGCACTTAGTTGTTTCCTGACTACAAGTCTCCTCCCAAGGATGACCTACATTCACCAAAATACAAACAAGAAACTACAAGCATGCATTTTACATATGGATTAGTGGGTTCGACATCATAAACAAGAAATGTAAACAAGTCATGTAAGTTTAAGATGTCATTTGGCGGGACGGAAAAAGTACTTCTTTATATTAATCTCACAAAATTCACTTACAATATGAGACTAGCACTGCTCCTCGAACTCGGTCCTGGGATCCTCTTTACAATGCACCAACTACTTCCACATATCGTTCTCCTCTTTAGTTCTCTATAGGGGAATGAAAAAGGCTTGCAATGGAGAAGAAGGGAATTTTGGCTCAAACTCACAATGTGGTTGCCAAATATTGGGGCAAAGGGGGAATACAGAAATGGGAGGAGTTTCTATGCTCTCATGCTTCTTTTTGAAATAGGAACCCAACCCCTTCTTTTATACGAAAAAAGAGATGGTAACAGTTGGGTTAACTGGATATGGGTGGTCAAACGGTTAAGTAACGGCCCGAAAACTAGTATCCTATGCAATTTTCATTTTTTGCGATATTCTGTGAGTGTACGCATGCTGTAGTGGGGCAGCAGGCGTGTGTACGTGGGCAGTAATGGTGCAGGGCACATATACCTTTACAACAATGATTTTTAGAGAATCTTGTTCAGTGATGGCTTGGAAAATAAAGTAAGTTAGATGGCTTGATGCTAGGTATGCATGTCCAATGCAATTTAGGGTTATAACACCTTCCCACTTTCAACATCAGGGGAACACCTACATGCTTACTTCTTCTTCTCTTAAATCCACCTAGTCTATCACCAGAAAAGTGGCCATTAAGAAAGTCAATCTAAACCAATGTGTCACTTTGTGCTTGGTTCACCCCATTAACCAAGATAACCGAACTAAACCTATACCCCTTTCCATGGCTACCTTGCTCCATGATTTTGCATATGTCTACACCCAGCCCATGGGAATGCCCCCATATCACTCTATTGAGCACATACTTGATTTAATTCCTGGTTATTCTTTTCCCAATGCCCCATCGTATTGCAACGCTTTCCGAGAGGCTGTTGAGATAGAATGCCCAATTGGTCAACTTTTGAACTCAGACCTTATTCCACCTTCATCATCTCCAAGTGTGTCCCCCACCTTTATTATCTGAAATAAGGATGACTTAGAATGGATCCTAGGGCCCAACTATCATGCCCCTAATAAAACTATTGTTACAAACCACTACCCCCTACCTCGGATTGAATTTGTTGGACCACTTACACGAGGCTTATTACTTCACAAAGATGGATTGGACGATTGGCTACCACATAGTTCGCATGAATGGAAAATATCATTTGGGTAAGTGCATGGTCATTTATCTTGATGAGAGATTGGTATTCAATATTTCTTAGACATAACATCTTCAACACATCTGCAACATACTTGATCTATGACGGGAAGATACACTTCAGGTGAATAAATCCTGTTTTGGAAAAACATCAGTTCAGTAATTGGGACTCATATTGGACACAACAGGGGTTTTATTAGATCCATATCACATACAAGTTTTGGAACAATGGCCAACACACTCCAATTCCCATGACCTCAAGAGTTTTTTGGGAAAGGTTGGGTGCTACTTTGCTTCACTTCATATTGCATTATACTCTACACATGTTCTTTGTTTGTTGGATATGAACCCACCCTCAGATATTGAGACATATGCATCACATCCCTCCATTGGAGATATACTTAAACATGGAGGTCACCCTATGGAATACCATTCAGAAACTGTTGTGGAGGCCATGATTAATTACAACACCTATTTTCACATTCTCCAATATAGTTACAAGTGGGCCATGCACTCCTCCATTGGTTTCTTTCCCTTCGAAGTTTGTTTTTTCTTTCAGCCTCTTGCATCCTCTGAGATGCCCGTTTCTCTCACTCCTTATAGGTCTGGACACCAGAAACAAGATCAACACATAGCGCAATATTTTATCCAAAATATAGAACGACGTCGTACCTATGTAGTAGCTTTCTTGCAAGCATCTCACGAATATGAAAAATAGAGGCATGACGAGCATCACATGCAATTGTTCTTTCATCTAGGATATCATGTGTGTTTATTGCTATACAAGAACCACTTCAAATGCCAAGACGATAATTTTCACCCCTGTGTTATGGATCATAAACTATTCTGGAATGAATTGTTGAGAATGCATATCGCCTGGACTTGTTGTAACACACCCAACCCTCTAACTTCTCTTAGGCTAGTGGGGTGTCAAAATTTCTATTTCATTTCCTCAAAAACAACCTTTCTTCATTTCCATTGATATCCAAATTTGGATTAATAATCTCATTCTTCTCATCTATATCTTTCTAATGACTATCACCATGCTAAAACTTGAGGTCTAGATCAAAATTTATGACCTTCCAAAGTTTTAGACCTTCTTGGTCAAAGTCCAACTCACCACCACATGGCTCCATGTCACCTATGTGCTCTGACAAGGATCTGACATGTCATAAAACGTCACCTCCTAGTGTCTATGTGGTTGTTGGCATGGATTTTTTCATGGTACCTACCACCTATCCCACTAGGTCCTCAACTTATTGTGTCCCCAACCACTTTCCGCTCTTGACAAATTCTTGAAAAATCATCGATAACCAATATGAAAGGGAATTAACCCACTAGAGTACCAGTATATCAGCTCACCATATATAACGACCCACCAGGGTACTGGGATATCAATCCCCCTTGGGAAATCAAAGAGTTTACCACTTTGAGGTTTCAATGCCTGGTTTGGGGTCTAGCTAGAACCTTGAACACGTGGAATTTCCATAGTATACCACCTATCATGATACATAGAACTCATAAATCATCATGGATATCTTCTTCAAAACTATGAATTCACTTTGACATGTGGTACAATACCCACATGACATATAGACCAACCACCATGTGACATGTCATCACCGGTCATAAGGTTCTCCACTTAGGTGTTGACACCTGCTTACTACGCACTCGATGGGTTACGTCATTGGAATGTGTCTTCCTCTCCTTGCAAGTTAACAAGGGAAGGTTGGAACCCTTCACTGGAACCATGCCCCACTGGGCACTGACATATCGAGAATTTCCCAAATGAATTACAAACATGATAATATTCCAGGGTTTGATACTCCAGTAGCCCAGGTGGTAACCTCCCTCCTGAGCTTGGTTACATAATAGATGGCCCAGATCACTCGGCACCAATACCTGACGACTAAGGTTTAGAGCACTAAACCAAAAGTATCCACACCCAACTGGGCCCAATCTCGCCGTATGATATCAAACATCGATACATGTTGACTATCATGGCATGTTGGATGCCATGATTGCATCGTTGTCATTTAACATCACCTCTCTCATTCGTAAGTAAGGTTGGAACCATGTGTGGAACCCTACCCACCAGGTATCGGTATCATGAAACACGAAAGGAAACAAGATATGAGAAAAATTTCATGGGTTTCATACTCTATTACCCTAAGGTGTAAATTCCTCCTCCTGATGTTATGTATGGGATCAACGACTGAGATATCTCAGCTCATGGATCTAATGGTCAATATTCAAAGGATTTAAACAAAAAGGTCCCCACGCCCATCTGATCCCACCTTCACTCTGCGTAATCAAACATCGACATGCATCAGTTGTTGTGGCACGTTGGTTGTCATGATGATGTCCCTCATCAACATGATGTCACCTCTCTCACACTTTCCATCAAAAGGGATTGGGAGCCCGGAAGGGAACCCTGCCCCACCGTGTACTGAGTATTAGGAAAACACAAGATATGTGAGCCAATTTCTTCTAGTGTTCTGAGTGTTGGATAGCCCTATAATTCCATGGCTCCACCTATTGATTCAATTCATTCGATAGCAATCGAACTACTATTGATCAACCTCCTAACTGAACTTGTGGCTATTGTGTCTCTCTGATTCAAAACATGATTGAGCAGGTTCCTTGGGTTTCCTTCACCGATTAACACAGTGGTTTCAAAGGTCTAAGGACTTCTCTCAGGCTTATCACTTCCATAGGCCTTCTCTATTTCTATCTATAGGGATCTTGACAAACGAAGGATTAGTTTGGGACTTGGACGTCTCACCATCTTTTCCAAACTCACTCTACAAATATTTAGCATGACATCCTTCATCTCTTAGGCCTATGACTAAGGCTTCAAGCCTTGCGAACCTTCCTTTCCCGAAACATGTAATATCTAGGGTTTAACAACCTTTTGTGGCCTCCTACACATAGGATTTACAATTAATTCATTAACCCTTTTAAGGGATATTACAACACTTTTCTTCGCTCATAAATTACCATTTAATTATTAACCTATAGATTTGGTTCCCATTCATAAGAGACCCATTACAAAAAATATATTATTGATCACACAAGAGACATAGACACGCAATCTTTTCAGTTCTCCTTCTAGGTTCTAGATGAAATCATGTAGTTATATCCATTACATAAACATGGAGTATTTTGACCTTAAAAACAAATTACAATTTCTTATGTTTAGTTGTGTGCAACATGCACCATTCATATAATTCTACAATTATTCAAGTCCAAGTAGTTTCCAATGAAACAAGCATCAATACTATTAATCATGCATGCACATTTATAGAACAATTATAAACATCCAACGATGAGTGTCAATTCAGTTACACAGAGTATATTCGATACTTGTCTATTTAAAATATGTAGATAACCAAGTGACCATGGGTGTACACCTTTCCACCCAAACATAGGCTCTTCTTGCTCAGTAACTTCTATAGCAGGCCATCCTCATGCCATACCATGATACCACCATGGGATTTCTTTCACTGTTGACTCATCAACTCAAGGAATGGATCAGGGAGGTTACCCTCCTCCACTCCACTAGAAGCAGCATAAGTTCCCCTTCTTTCCCATTGATCTCAAGACCTCCATGGGGTTTATCGGATGCTTTCCTAGTTAGATTTCCTCTACACAAGAGAGTCCCTTCACAACTACACTGTCCCTCATCGACCTCTCCTTCCAATGAAGGTTTCTTTATAATGAGCATCAAGCCCACAACCCTCTTTTTCTCTAGTCTAGACTTCAGGTCTTCTCTGAGCCAGTGTGACCATTCATTTCTTGGGCATAATTCCAGTTCTTTTCTTGTGCACTGATCTACACTCTAGGGTTTTCCTCTTCTCCATACATTTGTTTTTTTCTACTACACGTGTTTCCTATTGTGCCAACATGACCTCCTTCTCAAGACCACCTTACACCACTTGCAACTTCTTCTGCACCTCGCGCCTCCACAATGTCTACTGATGATTCTCTCATATCCCTCTCTTCTTCTTGAATTCCCTCGAATTTATCTGATCCTTCTCTTGCACTCACCCGCACATTCTCCTCTGCATGCACTCCTCCTCGAAGGTTCTCGACCTATCCTCTTTCTTCTGTCAAAAGGAAATTCATGGGGTCAATCTTGGGCTGCAAAATTGGTACTTTGTTGTACCTTTGGATGATATTTTATGTTGTCCTAGCCAATTCTTCCATGCTTCCATTCATTGAGGGTGGTTGGTTGTCCAACTAATGCTCCTCCCTCATTAAATGATTTTTCCTTGAAATTAGGGTAAAGGGAAATAATTGATTATTTCCAAATCAAATATTTCAACATGGAGGCTTGGGTCATCTTAGCATGATGAACCCTTATCTATTTCCCCTCATTATTTTCTCTAGTAGTATCATGGCCAGTACTTTTAAGGCTTCACCCATCAGTCAGCTGGTCAAAATTTTTAATCAAACAAAATAAAAATTAATATGTTTATATGTCATGGAATAGAAATTCATCAATTATGATTAGTTACATGTAATTAGGGGTTTAGAAATGCGGTGTAATGTCCCCCCCCCCCCTCAAAAGGAACACTATCCTTAGTGTTCTTTACATGTTAGAAACACCTTCCATGCCTTCATATTTTAGTTGCTTCAACAATGTCGTCCCTCTTCTTGGTCTGGTCATTTCCCAAACTCTTGGAATTTAGCTCATGCCTACAATAATGTATAACAACAAGCATATTAATCCCAATTTTATGCAAAAAACATTATATTGTTGTTCATAATTCAAGAGGAAAATTTACATATCTGCACAATACTTGTCTATGCAATTCATGAATTTGCATCCATATCGCTGTCACATTTACTCAGCTCACTATTTTCCTTGACATTCCCACCATGTTCATGATCCCAATCAACATATAAAAATAATTATAGAAGTCTCCTCTTCCTTGTGGTCCCTCACCTTACAAGCTCAAGCTCAGGCATCCCCTTCTCTTCTATACAGTCCCTCAGGTGATTCATCTTTTCTGCCAAGGATTTATCGCACAAAAAGAGATTCAAATACTTCACTGAGTCTTACAGTCAAGGCATAGTACCGATATGATTTTTTTCATGTTCTTTGTGTATTCTTCTGAATGCACTTGTCATATATTTGTCAACCTTTTCCATGTCACTATGTCTATGACAGAGGTGGGATCTCTGGAGAACAATGAACTTCAAGAACAAGACCAAGACAACATCACACTCCTGTTTCTCTGGTCCTAGTAGTCACATACGAAAATGTTCTGCAAGAGGATTTTGGCTCAGGCATTCCCACTATTGAAAATTCTTACTTGTAAACTAGAAATAGCAGACAACAACAAATGAATAGAAATGCAACCATGACATTAAGACTCACCAGTGAATGGGAAAGGAAAGAAGCACAAACCCTGGCCTACAAACTAGATCAACATGTCCAACTGTGGATGTAGGACCCCAACCTTGCAAATTTGAAGCAAACAAGAGCAAGCAACGAACAAAAAATTAGTGAACAAGTACCAACAGAAACAAGGGATGCTGGTGCAGAACAATATTGCCCAAATTCATTGTAGATAAGATTGTATAAAAATATCGGATAAAAATATATTGTAACACGCCTATTAAGAAAACATTTCAGGATGTGAGGCATGTTAGGTAAATATTTAAGGCTGTGAGAACCGTGCAAACACCTCCCATTGTGTAAACATTTAAGAAAGTTGCAGTTTGCACAGTTGGCATTCTGCATCCGTAATTGGAACTGCACTTTTGTCGCTCCCCATTTACAGGTAAGTTTCACTGCCATGGCTGCATCCCTATTCGTTGTTTGTTTGTTTTTTCCTGTTTGCAAGCAAGAATTTTCAATACTGGGAGCGATCAAAATCCTCTTGTAGAACATATTTGTATGTGACTACTATGACCAGAGAAGCATGATTGTAATGTTGTCTTTGTCTTGTTCTTGAATGCCAATGTTCTACATAGAACCCAGCTCCATCACACCCATAGTGACATATAAAAAAGGAAATCGAATTTTCTCCTCACATACAAAGATGTTCTGCAAGAGGATTTAGATTTAGGCATCTCCAATATTAAAATTTTTCACTTGCAAACTGGAAATAAAAAACAACAAATGAATATGAAGGTAAACATAGAAATGAAACCCACCCATCAATGGGGAATGACAAAATCATAGTTCCAAATGTGGTTGCAGAATCCCAAGCGTGCAAACTGCAAGAAGAGCAACAGGCAAAAAGAGAAAAAACAACTGGAAAACAAGAAACCAATGAACAAGCAACGAGCAAGCATTAACCAATGAACCAGTGATGTAGCTGAAGAACAATATTGCGCATATTCACTGCAGACAACATTGTATGAAGAAAAAAAGGGAAGAAAATGTACTGTAACAGGCCTATTAAGTAATGCAAGAGTGCAACCGCGGCAATGAGACCCACTAGTGAATGGGGAAGGACAAACGTGCAACCCTTGGCCTGTAAACTCCAACAACAGCTCCAACTGTGGATGCAGGACCCCAACCTTGCAAAGTTGAAGAAAACAAGAGAAAGAAACAAATAGAAAACCAGTGAACAAGTACGAAAAAGGACCAACTATAGCTGTAGGACCTCAACTTTGCAAATTTGAATCAAACAACAATAAGAAAAATCTAGCAAACCAACAAGAAAGCATCAACCAATAAACTAGGAATGTCGGTGAAGACCAATATTGGCCAAATTCACTGTAGACAAGATTGTATAAAAAAATCAAAGGAAAATATAGTGTTACACACCTGTTAAGCAAACATTTTAGGCTGTGAGCCATGTCAGGTAAACATTTAAGGATGTGAGGACCATCCAAAGGCCTCCCACTGTGTAAACATCTAAGAAATTTACAGTTTGCATGGTTAGAATTTTGCATCTACAATTGGAACTGAGCTTCTATCATTCCCCATTCACGGGTAAGTTTCAGTGTCATGGTTGCATCCCTATTCATTGTTTGTTTTTTTCCTAGTTTGCAAGTAATAATTTTCAATACTGGGAGAGATCAAAATCTTCTTGTAGACCATATTTGTATGTGACTACTATGACTAGAGAAGCAGGACCATAATGATGTCTTCATATCATTCTTGAATGCCAATGTTCGACACAGAATCCACCTCCATCACAACCATAGTGACATATAAAAAAGGAAACCATATTTTCTCCTCACATACAAAGATGCTCTGCAAGAGGATTTTGACTCAGGCATATCTCATATTGAAAATTTTCTCTTGCAAACTATAAATAGAAAAACACAAACAATGAATAGGAAGGTAAACATGGCACCAAAACCCACCCGTCAATGGGGAACGAAAAAAGCGTGGTTCCAATCGAGGTTGCAAAATCCCAAGTGTGCAAACTGCAACAAGACCAACAAGAAAACAAGAGCAACAACAACATGCAAACAAGAAATGAGTGAACAAGCAACGAGCAAGCATCAACCAGTGAACAAGTAATGTCACTAAAGAAAAATATTGCCCATATTCACGGCGGAGAACATTGTATAGAAAAAATTGGAGGAAAATGTATTGTAACAGGCTTGTTAAGTAAACATTTAAGGCTCTGAGGCCTGTTAGGTAAACATTTAAGTCTGTCAGGACCGTCGAAGGGCCTCGCACTATGTAAACATTTAAGATAGAATGCACTGTGGCAGGTTTGTTACGTATGCAAAATAATTATTGTAATATTTTATAATAATATAAAATAAAAAAATAAAAAAATAAATAGTGATAATAGTAACAATAGTTCGAACAATAGAGACTATGCAATTTTTTTTTTACTAATATGAAGTCAACTAATAAAAAAATGACTCTCGATGCTCAAAAATTTGGATATCTAAACATTTTAATAAAAATAGTAAAAATTCCGAAAGACCGTAGATGATCAAAAACTTTGGATATGCTAACATATATAACATTGGGAATAGCAAAGCTGGCAATAAGACCTTCAATTTTTTATCCAATCAGATCATGGTATATATGGTATTTTTATTATATACAAATCAATGTTTTTAGTTCTCTAGTTCGACAATAGAGATTATGCAAATATTTTTTAGTCAAAGGGAAAACTAATATGAAGTCAACAAATTGTCGATCACTATATAGTCCCTCTATGCCTTAGTCCATGGACTAATAAAATACAAATTACACGCTATACTTCTGAGCTATAACTTAAATAAATCCCCACTATAACTTAGATATAGGGTGGTTATACTTCCAACAAATAAATCCAAAACAAACCAAAACCAAGAAGCTGTTTTATGATGAAACAAGTACAGCAATGTAGACTTCACCCCAAATTTTTATCACAACCATTTCACAATAAAATCCAATGAAAGTATTTTTACCAATGGTACTCAACTCTAACTTTTATTATGCCTTATGAACTTCAAAAAAGTCTACAACAAAGTTGTCTCATACACACCACCATTAAAAAGGTCTATAACAAAGTTGCCTCATACACACCAGGGTAAAATCATGAAGATGAGTAACACTTTCATGATAATCGGGTCTCAAAAATTCCTAGTAGCAATTTTCCCCAGTGAAAAAATGTTGCTAGAGATTTTTTAAACTAAAATCCTTTCATTTAGAAAATTTGGTGATCAAATTGAAGACAGTATACTGATAGAGGCCTCAAATTCGTGTACAATGTTTTTGGATGAATTATTTTCTTGTGGTAAGAATATTATTTACATTAAAGTCTTTTCGGTAAGCGTTTATTACAACAGTTCGTTAAAATCTAGGTTCGGCGAAGATTATTTTGGTCGAAAACATGAAATTGGGACTGAAAACAAAACCACATAATTTTCCCAAGCTTACCTAAACTTTGGGAGGGTTGGACTTAAATATTGATAATTTGGTTTTGAAAATGACACCTTACCATACCATACCATAACATTTCCAAAGCATACCATACAAAGGAAATGGCAAACCAATGCATACCATTTCCATTGCCAATGCATACCATACCATAGCATACCATTTACCAATGCATACCATACCATTTCAATGCATGCCATACCATTACCATTGCATGGTAATGGTATGTAATGGTATGGATAGGAATTGGTATTTCCTTTTCATACCATTTCCAATTCATACCATACAATGGAAAGGAAATTCATACTATTGCCAATGCATACCATTGTCATTTACAATGCATACCATACTATTTGAAATCTCCATACGGACTAGCAAATAGGGTTATACTTTGCATGCAGAATCTCCTTACGGACTAGCAAATAGGGTTATACTTTGCATGCAGATATGACCAAGAGAAAATCTACTTTCTACCTTCGTCCCCAGACTTAAATCCCATTTCTTTCAGTAAATACATGGCTAGATCAACCTACCTTGTTCCAGGTGTTTGATGTCGATCCTCTTTCGCACTTGATCACGTGTTCAAAGTTCTCCTTCCAAAGCTGACCTGCATACAAGACAAGCAACAACTACACATGCATCTTACCTATAAACTAACGGGTTAGGGATTCAAACCTGTACTTAACAAACTATGAATAACTCATGGGTTGGGATGGGAAAAGCATTTTCTTTATTTATTTGAATGAGTCAACTTACAAAAATTCGAGACCAGCCACCGCTCCACGAACCTGATCGTGGGCTCCTCTTCAACTATCCTCCAACTTCTTTTCTTAGTATCTCTTCTTGCACAAGGATGGCTAAAGGGTTGGGACAATAGGAATATGCAACTGGACAGAGTTTCTTTACTCTATTTCTCCCTCTCCAAATGAGACCCCTAGCCCTTATTTTATAGGTTAGAAGAAGCTAGGTATTTGGACGAACCCTTGGCCATGGATGGCCGGGAATTTCAGTTCACTCACCCAAAGCTCTTTGTTCCATCTACAACTTTCCTTTTTTCGTGCTTTTGTCGGTCTATGCGGGCTATTTTAGGTCAGCTAGCATGTACACGCATGCAATACTAGAGTAGGGCATGTGGGCCCTTATAAAAGAGGTTTTTTAAAGAGTTGTTCAGCAGTGATTTCAGCAAAGAAGGGATTTGAGATGGCCTGATGCCAGGTAAGCATGTATGGTGCAAATTAGGGTTATAACATATGCCCCCTAACGTGTGAGGTTAGAAGAGAATATGATGGTTGAAATACATTACCAATCTTTACTGTTGTGTCGAACAAGTGGGGACCAAGAACTGGGAGGCGTCGTCTACAAAATAACAAATGTCTCACCGAGGTGGGAATACCCATGCTTGGGATAAAATAGAATCATGGATACCAATCAAATACACTGTATATCCATGTCATATAACTATATAAAGAGTAGCCGTGAACAATACACAACGGAGCTACATCTCGAAATCAAAAAGATATACATATAGAGTATCCATCTTCTAGAAGATGATATGGTCGGATGGCTGGAGATGAGGTCTTCAGAGATTGAGCAACTTCTTCAAAATATTCAAAACTCAGGTAGGAGTGTAATATGAGTGTACGACTTCACTACTTGGAGGTCTTTGATGGCTTGTCAGTTAGGGACTAGATAATTTTCATGATCAAACTAAAGGTTTCATTGATCTCGAACAAGGACTTGATTGGACATTCAAGATGGTCAGGTATGAGGGCAAGAGATAAATTGTAGAGGGGTCGACTTAGACTTGGTAGAAACTTACCTTGGACAACAACATGACAAATGATGAGACTTAGGCAGCATGGCATTAATAATAAGTTTACAAAGCATGAGGCAATGCAAACTCTCCATATGTTTGGAAGAATAACCAAACGTAGGAGGACACAACTCTATGTAGTGAGAAAAGCTTCCTAAGGTTGTACTACATCCCATAGTTTGACGAACAGATGGACAGATGTGCTTTATCCAAGAGCGACTCATTATGCTTCCAATAAAGAAAATACTTTTCCCTTCCTCTTTTTGGGGTATATTTGATTTTTTTGTCTTTTTCAATAATTTTGGAAAAAGAATAAAGGAATGT